>CM076730.1:15997558-16222564 GCA_038501795.1 Pseudopleuronectes americanus | reverse complement strand
TGCAAGAAAACTGTTCCTAAGTAAATACAGTTTAAATTGGAAGACAAATACATATGTATTGAAAATGAGTACATGCATTTAATGCAAATTTTCAGTAATTTTTTCAGTAGAATTAGTATCACTATAGAAAATATGGTTAAATACACACTGTGTACTGCTTTTTACTTTGTTCAATTGTCTTGTACGATGTATCTCATACTGAAGGTATTCTGTATGAATTCTACTTCTCTTTTTTCCTTTGTTGGTGACTGTGTAGTATTGTAGACAAAATAACGAACACATTTCATCTTCGCTCATTTCATAAAGCGTCAACATATTATCGAGGTGACATTAAAAATCCCTCAAAATTATCTCTCAGACTTTTCAGAGCTCTGGATGAATGTTTAAAAACAGCAGTAGCACTGAGTAGAGTGCACGCCTTCGCCAAAGTCCTTTTAAATTCAATTATGCTGTACAAGATTTCACACCCTCATAGAAAGTAGTTCCTTGAATGTGCCTGATATTTTTCCTCAATATCCATAATACGATTATTTCTTGAAAGTGGTGGATCAGCACTTAAATTGGCGCAGGTAGTTAAACTAATCCCAGACTTGGCTGTTACACATACAGTATCAGAAATGTGAGCTCTGTCTGTGTTTTGGAAAATCTGGCGACTCAGCAATGCGTCATCGTGGTGACGGCTTGTGTCTCCACTGTCTCGTCCTCGCACACAGCACCCGTGTCCCTGTCGGACTAGTTGCTCTGTGGCTGGTGCACTGCAGGCGTCAGCAGGTAAATCCCTCCTTTATTATTACTATTTTATATAACTGTATCTTACCTTTACCTCAAAATGTTAGGATTTTATTCTCTGTAATAAATATATATTCTAGAAAGGAGAATTTTAAAGTATTTAAAGTGTAACAACCTAGTATTTTAAATATAAACTTGTCTCTTTCCTGCTTGCTGTGGCAGGCAGGGCTGCCACAAAATGATTAAATGACACCGAATAACTCTTCTTTGCACTTTAGATCTGTAGTTGCGTATTTGGATTCATTCAACTTGCATGAAAGTATCTCCGTGAAGACAGAATGACATCAGCAAACTTGTGCAGGAGAACCAGTTTGATAAGCATCAGAATGACTGGAATGGCTAAATCCCTTCTCCTCCCCTTTAGCAAAATTCTAAAGTCTGCTGAACCTTTAACAATAAAAGACGACACGCACAACCGAAACTGTACTGCTCTTCTTTTCTGCACTGCACTCAGTGTAATGGAGGACTCTCAACCCCTGAGGTCAGAGGGGAGGAGGCAGAATGGCAAATGCAGGTGGAGCGCTGACACTCTGGAGTCCATGGTGGTGGAAGATTTCAGGCGAAGGCTCAAGTACTTCTTCATGAACCCCTGTGAAAAATACAGAGCCAGGGGCCGCAAACCGTGGAAGCTGATGTTGCAAATAGTGAAAATTGCAATTATCACAATCCAGGTAGCGTATAGAATCGTTTATATATCACACAGAATGAATACACACATTATTGTAGTCTTTTTTTTTATTTGTCTTCCTGATCAGTTAGTGTCTTTCGGCCTGAGCAACGAGATGATGGTCACATTCAAAGATGAGAATCTCACGGCCTTCAGACATCTGTTCCTCAAAGGATACAAAGATCACCATCATGGAGGCTACGCAATTTACACGAAATCTGACGTTTATGATCACATCTACTACATCATCAACCGGGTACGGAAATATGTTGAAAAATATTGTGTCACATGGAAAGTTCATGGCAAGGAAAAAAATGTATGTGATGTCTTTCCTCAATTTGTCTTTTCAGTACATCAGTCTCCAAAACCTGACCGTAGGTAATCTTGCATACGAAAGGGTTGACGGGCAGAGCACTCCTCTGTCTCTCTGTCAAGAATTTTACAGAAACAGCAGGATTGATCCTGGAAATGAGACCTTCGACATTGATCCACATATTGATAAAGGTACCAAAACACAAAACTGCTACGTAAAGACAACAAAAAACATGTATTCAGAGTCATGACTGGCTGCATAACCTGTTTGTTTAATCTCAGCAGCTACAATGGGTTGTGCTCAAATTGTTTTTGAATAGAATGTGTTTACAGAAGCTGATTCATGGCGACAATGGAACATGATCCCACTGTGGATTTAATTGTGACTCAGTAAAAAGAGGAAGCATGTGCATAGTGATCAGAAATAGTAATCAGAGGTTTGAATGTGGAGTAGTTCCCCTGCAGAACAATATTGAATGTACCTAACTGTTGAACAGGTTGTCTGTATTTCCTCCTGACAGACTGTACGTCCATTTACCCCGAGCAGACGCTTGACAACAGCAGTTCTCTCACACACTTCAACTTCTCCTTAGACTTCAAAAGGTGAATTAAATTGAAAATACAGGTTTTATGCCAGGTGATGAGTGCTGCCTGTTAATACGTATGTGTGTGTGTGTGTGTGTGTGTGTTTGTGTATGTGTGTGTGCGTGTGTGTGTGTGTGGGCCTAGGCTGCTATCAGTGAACATCTTCCTAACACTGAAAACCATCAATCTGCAGACTGTGCGGCACCAGGAGCTTCCAGACTGTTATAACTTTCATACAATGGTTGGTGACAAGGTTCCAAAACTGCCAAACCATGATTTGAGCTTATAGGTTTATTTATCAAGTAGATGTTGGCTACATCGCATTTTTAAACATTTGCATAAAAACGTTGATTATTTTGTTGTAATATGACTGCTCCCCAAAATTTAAGCCAAACGTCTTGAGTGCCCCCTGGTGGCCACCTTCATAAACCAAAAAATTACTTAATTACCTTTGTTTTTTTTCCACAGATCATGTTTGACAACCATGCACACAGTGGAAAGATAATGGTGGATGTTGAAAACGATGTCAGAATCTATGAATGCAGAGACTGGAACGTAGAGGGAACTTGTGAGTTTTTCCAATAAATGTAAGAGCAATTATTTAAGAAGCATCACCTAAACTCTAAAATGTGGTTTGCATTTTCAGCTGGGAAGAACGATTATCTCCTTCTGTGGTTTGACTCTGTGGTCATCCTCGCCTGCCTCACCTCGCTCATCCTCTGCACCCGATCTGTCATCAAGGGCATCCAACTCCAGTTAGTAAGTTACAAGTTTTAACATGTACCAGAGTTTGTACCTGTAGCTATTAGTGCAGTAAAAACACAAGTTCTTTAAATATTTACATTTAAGTCATTCCTTGTTTACTGTTTGCTCTACAGCTTTGAGCAAAGTCACACAACATTGAATATACATTGGAACTTGTTCCTTCAAGAAAAAAGTTAACGTGTTACAGTAATACCATAAGGCCATTTAAGACAACCTACCACAAACAGAGGCCATTACAAAAGTGTAATAACATTGATGCAAGATTGGGGAAAAGCAGGATAATACTACTACTACTAATATTAATAGAAATAATAATTTTGATATTAATAATCATAACCCTAATAATAGTAGTCATCAACATTTTTTTTAATTTGCTTCTCATTATGTTTCTTCCCAAATCATATCTGCAGGTATCTATCACATCAGTATCGGCTACTATTTAGGCTCGAAATTAATCTCTCCAACAAATTAGTTAAACATGCATGAAAAAAACACATTCAATTTAAAACCCAAACAATTGTGTGATTATCACTGGCCCGAAGTCAAGGTGAATTCAATGTTAAACAACAGAAATATATTGAAGCTCTCAGCGATATTCAGAATCATACATTTTTTGAAAGCAGTGCCTTGGGGTCTTTAAAGGGTCCATAAGTGTGGTGCATTTAGTTTTTGACACAACAAACTCACCAGCTGTTTAAATATGTACTCAGCATAACAAACACCTTATGTAAAGATGCATTAGCAAGTTGTGTTGGTTCCTCAACCGCTATTGAGGTGAATAAAGTAAACATGAAAAAAACTATTAAATACGTTAATTCCTACACAAAAGAGAGCGTGTTGTGTTTATGGTTTCCGGTTTAACAAGTTCTATTTTTGTATATGGCATAAATTACTTACTGAGAAAACAATACATCTCCTCAGACCTTTGATGAGGCCACTGTTAATGATGGTAATGCCCAGCAACATACTCCTATGGAGCATTTAGAAAAAGTAAAAAAATATTTTTGGTTTTCTCGTCAAAATTTTGAGACAAGCTAAAATGTGGATGTTGATGTTCTTTAAACAACACTACTGTGAATATGAGTTATTCCTTGGTTTGAGTGTATTGGTTTAATTGATCAATTCATTGAACAATGTGCTTATACCTCTTGTATGCAGGAGTTCAACACATTCTTCCATGCACACTGCAATAAAATTGTCACTTGGTCGGACCGCATGGAGGTTGTGAATGGCTGGTATATCCTCATCGTTGTCAGCGACACGTTGTCCATCGCTGGGTCAGTGCTCAAAATTGGAATACAGACAAAGGTTTGTAGCTTGGAAAATTAAAAGCTGAACAGATAAATGGTCTACTATGTAGTTTTGGAAAGATTAATCTGTGTTAAGATGTCTGTGTTTGCAGCTTGATTAATGAAATTGACCTGGTGCTTCCTCGATATCATAATTCAGTTGTTCTCTATCCTATGTTGCAGTTCCTGACAAACTATGATGTGTGCAGTATCCTGCTGGGAACAGCCACAATGCTCGTCTGGGTCGGTGTGATTCGTTACCTTGGTTTCTTTAAGAAATACAATGTAAGAACTTCTCCAGTGCTTTTAATTTTAAACCCTGCATCAGCTAGCCTGATCTGGACCTGCAACAAATTTTACCTGACCCACAACACATCCTTCCACCAAATTGTGTGGCAACCCATCCAGTAGTATTTAATTAACAAACACAGGTGAAGATGTTACGCCCCTAAAATAGGGGAAAATTGCAGGAAAGAAAGCAGACACGTTGTTCTGTTGCTCAAGTCCATGGGTAGTGTATTAACAACTATTAGCACATTGCAATTTCAAAATTAAACGTAAATCTCAAACATATCAAGAAAATGAGAATATCAAATACACAAAATACAAATATACAAATGTGACATCTATGAATACACAACATAATACATACATTGACAATGTATACAACACACACAGCAGCGCAGGCGCTGCGTACTCAGTCCGATCATGCGCTGTCTGCGTGCCCGACGGGCATGTCGCACCGGTCGGCTCTTTCATATTTTTCTGTTCTAAAACTAAACTTTCAAAACACCCGGAAAACCAACATCCCAGCACCAGCGCTCTCCCCACGACCTCAATCACACACACAAGCATGCATTCACCATATTACAACTCCTGTTCTTACCTAAAATAGGGGAAAATTGCAGGAAAGAAAGCAGACACGTTGTTCTGTTGCTCAAGTCCATGGGTAGTGAACGAGCCACCCCCTCTGCTGTCCAAACCCGGAACCACAGTGTGAAAACAACCCAAAGTCCAGGGCAACAGATCACAGATAAAGCAACAGATCGCAGATGTCACTGTAAATTAAATGCCTGAAAACACTTACAAACAATATTAGACAATAACACATCCACCACACACTCCCCTTCAACACAGATGTCGTCCCGACATCATAGCCATCATTAGCATCACTTATCCATATTTACAAGTAGTCAGCAAGGGCATATAATGCAATTGTTCCATTTTGAGATGGTCCACACATGTGATCTGAGTACAAACACTCTGCTGTTTAGAAAGTTCATCCTCTCATGAAGCTTTTCGGAACACTCAGCTTTCTCAACAGTCCATGAATGTATGTGTGGCGTGTGTATATATTCCTTTGCGGTGAGGAACAACAGGCTGGTAGTTAAACTGCTGCACCGGGGCCATCCACATACTAGGTCCTTGGATTTCTCTGTAGGATCCTGCCGGGCACCAGTACCTGAAATTGCTCTGGGGTCGTACGCTGTTACACACTGGGTTGCCTAGCTGGTTGTATGTGAAGATCCTTGGAGGTCGTCTCTCTCTCACTGGTCGCTGGCATCCGGTTTCAGTTTCTCTGATATCTTCACTCGGAACAGGTGATGGCGGTGCTTGTGTTCCCTCTCCAAAAGAAAGTTCTTCTTGAATCAGCTCTCCTTGGCCTAATGTCTCCTCTTCATCCAGCGCATCTCCTCTGCCCTGAGCCTCTTGAGGTTGGGGCATGTCCTGGCACTGATGCTGCACATTTTGTGAGGGCCTTGTGAGTTCCCTGTCAGCATCCTCTCGGTCTGTGATCACCCGTGGCTTCATCACAGGCCGAGGCTGAATCCTGGGCAGCTGATAATACCCACAGTCATCGTCGTCACTCTCATCATCCTCCTCTTCTTGGTGAGGTTCCTGCTTATCTCTGCTGGTCTGAGTTGTTATTTTCCTCTTTGATGTTGCAGGTTTAAGCTGGATCTCTAGCGGTAGGTGGTCACATGGCAACAGGAGATTACGGTGCAATATCCTGCTTCCTCTCCCTTTACCTTGCTCCGGCAGTACTTCATAAATGGGCATGTCTTTTCCCATTTGACGGATGACTTTATGAATGTTCTCCTCCCAGTAGCTCCGAAGCTTTCCTGTCCCACCTCTTGGTGTCAGATTACGAACGAGGACACGGTCACCCTCGTGCAGCACAGAACTCCTCACTTTAGAGTCATAATTTCTCTTGCTCCTCTCAGCGCATTTCTTAGCATTTCCTGCTGTAATATCATATGCCTCTTGCATCTGCTGTTTCCATCTCCTCATGTATTCCTGTTGGTCTGCAGTTCCTGTCTCTGGAGTCAAACCAAACATTAGGTCAACAGGCAGCCTTGGTGACCTCCCAAACAGGAGATAGAATGGGGAGAATCCAGTGACTTCACAGCGCGTGCTGTTATATGCATAAATGAGCTTTGGAAGTGACTCTTTCCAATTTGATTTCTGTTTTTCAGTGAGCGTCTTCAACATTTGCAGCAGTGTTCTGTTTAACCGTTCAACTTGACCATTCCCCTCTGGGTGATACGGTGTGGTTCTTGAACCCATCACTCCACAGTTCTTCTGCATCTGTGCAAATAACTGATTTTCAAATTCACCTCCCTGATCATGGTGAATTCTCATAGGAAATCCAAATTTCAGTGCATAATCATTAAACACCTTATCTGCAACTGTCTTGGCGGATTTAGAGGTTGTAGCGTAAGCTTGTGTAAATCGTGTAAAATGATCAACTATCACCAATATGTATTCATAACCCCCTTTACATTTGTCTAAGTGTAGGAAGTCAATGGATACCAATTCAAATGGCTGTGTCGTGACGATGGGGGTGAGAGGGGCTCTAGTCTGTCTAGAGGGCTTCTTCTGCTTGAGGCATGTACAAATCTGAGACACGTAATGCTCTATCTCTTGCTGCATGTGTGGCCAGAAGAAACGATCTCGAATGAGGGATGTTGTTCGTTCCATACCTTGGTGTCCCATTTCATTGTGAAGTTGTCTCAGAACTGTTGCCTTGTACTTCTCTGGTAGCACCAGTTGTTTTCTGTTGGCAGTCTCTCTGTGAAGTATTCCATCTCCATCTAGGAAGAGTTTCTCCCAATCCCTGAGTAAACACTTGCTCTGAGCACTGAATAATTTCAGTTCCTGCCCCACCGGCTTCTTATCTAACTGTCTAGCGTGTACAACAGGGCCAACGTTCTGATCGTCTTTCTGGGCTTGACGTATAGCTGCTCTAGAGAAAAGCATAGGTGTCCCCACATCTCTCTCTGCACTCTCGATCGCCCCCGTGAACCACACTGTGTTGGCATCTACTGTTTCCACTGCTTGTATTGTTGCTTGTATGGAAGGAGAAGACATTTCCTCTGTACATTCTTCTATCATTGTTCCTATTTCACAGGGCATTCTTGAAAGACTATCAGCATCAACGTTCTCTTTTCCCGGACGATATCTGATAGTTAAGTGAAAATCTGCTAATTCAGCAACCCACCTATGTCCTGTGGCGTTGAGTTTGGCTGTCGACAATACATAGGTAAGCGGGTTGTTATCCGTGTACACAGTGCACGGTGAACTAATCAAATAATCTCGAAAACGCTCAGTAACAGCCCACTTTAATGCTAGAAATTCTAATTTACCTGAATGAAGATGGTAATTTTTCTCAGCTTTGGTCAGTGTGCGAGATGCATACGCTATAACACGTAACTGTCCCTCCTGTTCTTGATACAACACTGCCCCTAGGCCCTGATTTGAAGCATCTGTGTGCAGGATGAAGGGTTTGTGGAAGTCTGGAAACCCAAGTATAGGCGGCTCCACCAGACAGTCTATCAGTTTTTCCAGGATCTGCTGGTGCTTGTCAGTCCATGTAATCAGCTTATGTGAAGGTGCCCCTTTGCTTTTTCCTTTCATATTTCTTGTCTTCGCATAGCTGGTTTTTTGTTTAGCTGCCTCAGGGTCTGCTTCTAGTAGAGCATACAGGGGTCCCGCTATTCGAGAGAAGTTCTGAATGTACTGTCGGTAGTAGCTGAGTAGTCCCATCAATGCCCTCACCTCTCCTACAGTTCTTGGCTTCTTCTCCTTTAAAGCTCTCACAGCCACAGTATCAGCCGGGTCCATTTTACTGCCCTCAGCAGACACCATCCGCCCGAGGTATCGGACCTCACGCCTGAACACTTCACATTTACTAGGCTTGAGCTTTATCCCATACTGCCGTAGTCGCTGTAATACTGTCCTCACATCCTCTACATGTTCGTCAAAAGATTTACTGTAAACCAGAGTGTCATCTAAATATGGAATACAGATCTCATCTCTCAGTCCTGCCAAACATTCCTCCATACAACGCTGGAAGGCAGCTGGGGCGTTCATTAGGCCAAAGGGGATCCTAATCCATTCATAGAGGCCCCAGGGAGTTACAAAAGCAGTCACAGGTCTGCTCTCTTTGGCCATGAAACCCTGGTGATAGGCTTTACCTTGGTCTAGCAGTGAGAACCAGGAGTTTCCTCCAAGACCATCCATGATATCTTGTACTCTGGGAATAGGCTGGCGATCCGGGAGAGTTTTTCTGTTCACCTCACGGAAGTCAATACATAATCTTAAACTCCCATCTTTTTTCCGAACACAGACGACTGGTGATGCATATGGTGAGTTTGATTTCTGAACCCAGCCCTGTGTGATGAGATCATGCAAATAGTCTTTCATTTCCCGATACAATGGCTTAGGCACTGAAAGGTAGGTTTTTGCAACAGGCTCTGTGTCTTTCAGTGATATTCTGAGTTGCAGTTTTTCTACGCAGCCAATGTCATCATCTGTTCGTGAAAAGGAGGCAGACTCTTCTCTTAACATCTGGTGAGCTCTTGCTTGCTCTGGCTCACTAAGGTGGCTCAAATTCACAGGTGGGTCCCATACATCGTCAGCAGGTTGGTTACTTTCCACTGTCATGTGATCCATCATGTGAGGGGCAGGGCTCGATCCTTCTAATATGGAGGCTGGGTAAACTGCCTGGATGGGCTGGACAGTGCCAATCAAAGTTCTCCCTGCCAACACTATGTCATGGTCTGTGGGGTTCTGCACTCTCAAAATAATGGATGGTTTGTTACCTTTAATCACTTTTACGAGTGTGTCACAGAATTCGAGCCCCTCCGTCCAGCGTGGGTTCACATCGGGCTCCATGATTAGTGTGATGTCATCTTGTGGTGAACACATGTGCACATGGCCCTCCACCTGGATAGAAGAGTGTTTCGGAATGTTGATCCTCTCCTTCTTTGTCTTGACAACATACTCATTCGTCTGTTCAGCACGAATTTGTTCCACAAAGGCTTTTGCTTGAGTCGGTCCAAGGTCAGGAAATACGGCCCTCACCGCATAACCCATCTGTTCCCGGTCAGTGGTGTTGGACTGTTTCAGTTCGCTGTCTATAATGAGCTCAATAACATTCGATCCAATTATTGGTCGAATAAGCTTATTTCCTCTCATTACAAGTGTGGGGACTACGACTTCTGTCATTGGAGCTTCTCCTGAAGCTAGTCTGAAAGTGACTTCCACCCACCCTGCATATGGCATGTTCTCACCGTTTGCTGCCACTATGTCTAGTGTGTCGGCTGTGTCCAGAATTTCAGAAATGTCTCTTAGTCTTGTGTCAGGCAAGTATTCTTCTTTCCATAGCTCATCAATTATTGTCACTTGGGACCCTGAGTCCCACAAGGCTTGAACCCTTTTATCTTGAATATAACAGTCAAACAGATACTTTCTTCCCACCAGTGGAGCAATGTTAGCCCGTCTTCTTCTTGTAGTGGGAGAGTTCATGTTCATACATGACAGTTGTGCACATTTATCTTGGTGCACAGGCCAATTATCAACTTGACATGGTCTTGAACAGTAGAGCACTTTTTTACATGAGGCACATTGCTTTAATGTTACTGCTTTACCCGTTTTCCCACAGTTTGCACAATGTTGGGACGCTGCTGTGTAATTGGTCACTCCCTGTCCCGTGCGAGCAACCCTTCCCCGTTTAAAGTGTTCCCTCCAACATGTCTTTGTCCTTGAGCCCGGCAGCCAGCCAGGAAATGCTCACTGCTGCCGCACCTGTAACAGTGCATGCAGTATTCTTCAGTTCCCCGTTGTTGACAACCGAAACATCTCCTCATACGTCCACGGTTTGGTGGAGGAAAACTGCGCCTTGGGGAAAACCGTTGCTGATACTGGGCAGTCTCCCCTCGCGGTCCAAAACCAGGAGTGGACCAATATCCTCGTGGCGGTTCCTGCATCTGCTGGCCCGGAAATTGCTGAACTGATGTGCCCTCAGCCCCACCTGCTGGAGGATATTGTCTTGGTGTGTACTGAGGCTGCTGCATAGACTCTCTGATTTGAGACACTTCAGCTTTTAGATCTTTCAGTACAGCCATCTCAGACCTCATTTCTTCAAGCTGGGAGAGTAACATAGGGGAAATTTTATCTGAGCTTTGTTGGGCAGGCAATTTCTCTTCCTTCTCAACAGGAATATCTTTGGACTGGGCTGAATGAATCATGACAGGACGTTGTTGTGCTATTAGTTTTCTCTTACTTTGTCTCTCAGCCTCACATGCACAAGCTGCATTCATCCGCTCAAGTAACAACTCATCTGAGATGTCAGTCTGTTCAAGATATGGTTGGAGATCACGTTTCACGTTATCACTCTGTAGGCCAGTTAACACAGTGTGCAGGAACATGTTCTGTACTAAGCTTGGGTCATATTTAAGGCCTGACTCTGCTTCCTGCGAGGCGAACAAAATCTTCTGTCTCAGGTCGAAGGTTCGGATAAGGAAATTCTGTGGGGTTTCTTTGATGCCCTGCACCTCGGAGGTAAGCTGTTTATAGAGCTCGGTTGCACTCTTCTCCTGATAGTGAGAACGAAGTATACGTCTCAATGTGGCCAATGTCAGATTAATTTTCCCTTCCAAATAGCTGCGAAGTTGCATGCCAGGAGAAATTGCTCTTATAACTGCATCGACAATCTCAAGTTCTGGAAACCCTTTACTTAGGCCATGTTCAATTTGACGAGCTAAACTTGAAAATGTAATCTTATCTTTTTGTCCTGGTTCACCGATTTGTCCAGATATTTTAAAATCCTTGTGCCATGGGGGAGATGCAGGACTGCTCTGTGTGTTGTTGTTGATGGACAACATTTGTTTATTTTCTTTGTCCACTTGCTTATCTTTCTCACTTGGTTTCGGTGTCTTTTCCAACTGGAGCTGCAAGGCCTCGATCTCATTCATTATCTTTTCCCGTTCCTGCTCCTTCCTCATCTGTTCCTCATTCACAGCTTCTCCCTGCGTTTTTACGTGTTCTTGTGTGTCACTTGAGGCAGCTACCTGGAGCTCAGCAATTTTATCCTGAAAATGGAGTAGAAAAGACATTCCCTTGTCCTCCAGCTCTTCAAGCTCCTCCCTCTGTATGTGGTTCGAAATAAGTGTCATTAGAGCTGTTCGACTCTTCCCAGTTACAAACTCAGACTCTGGCCCTGCGATGCTTAGAAAGTCACATAATTTCACCAGAACGTCTCTGGGAAGTACACACAGTTCTCTGATTATCTCCAGCTGTAGCTGTTCCATCTCTGAAGAACTCATCTTTCTATCAGAGCGTGTGGATGAACGTTGACTTGTGGTCCCTTTTAACTCTTTAGAGGTAGGTTGGTAGCAGCTCTCCTGGTATTTAATAACACCTCAGATAACTTGTACTCCGTCCTCAGGTTGTCAGGATCCCACCTGCAGACACTTCACCACCTGCTCTTGATGTCTGTGTAGTTTATAGAGGGCTGCGTGACGGTGGTGGACATCTACTTCCTGTCGAAGCTGATCCAGACCGTACACACAATTCCCAGCGGTGCCTCCAAATGTTACGCCCCTAAAATAGGGGAAAATTGCAGGAAAGAAAGCAGACACGTTGTTCTGTTGCTCAAGTCCATGGGTAGTGTATTAACAACTATTAGCACATTGCAATTTCAAAATTAAACGTAAATCTCAAACATATCAAGAAAATGAGAATATCAAATACACAAAATACAAATATACAAATGTGACATCTATGAATACACAACATAATACATACATTGACAATGTATACAACACACACAGCAGCGCAGGCGCTGCGTACTCAGTCCGATCATGCGCTGTCTGCGTGCCCGACGGGCATGTCGCACCGGTCGGCTCTTTCATATTTTTCTGTTCTAAAACTAAACTTTCAAAACACCCGGAAAACCAACATCCCAGCACCAGCGCTCTCCCCACGACCTCAATCACACACACAAGCATGCATTCACCATATTACAACTCCTGTTCTTACCTAAAATAGGGGAAAATTGCAGGAAAGAAAGCAGACACGTTGTTCTGTTGCTCAAGTCCATGGGTAGTGAACGAGCCACCCCCTCTGCTGTCCAAACCCGGAACCACAGTGTGAAAACAACCCAAAGTCCAGGGCAACAGATCACAGATAAAGCAACAGATCGCAGATGTCACTGTAAATTAAATGCCTGAAAACACTTACAAACAATATTAGACAATAAGACATCCACCACAAAGACTTCAACTTCTTGGCGGAGGTAATAATTGAAGACATTTTATTTCATTCTAGATCTTAATCTTAACCCTGAGAGCAGCGTTCCCAAATGTGATCCGATTCTGCTGCTGTGCTGCCATGATCTACCTGGGCTACTGCTTCTGTGGCTGGATTGTTCTCGGGCCTTACCATGACAAGGTATAACAACCACAGTCACAACCTATGCTAAGTATTGTTTTGGTCTTTAATTTCTTTCTGAAATCAATAATCAAAAATGTATTTTTTTCCAGTTCCGGACACTCGACAGGGTCACAGAGTGCCTCTTCTCTCTCATCAACGGGGACGACATGTACGCCACCTTCCTGAGGATGCGAGACAAGAGCTACATGGTGTGGCTTTTCAGCAGACTCTACCTCTACTCCTTCATCTCGCTCTTCATCTACATGGTGCTCAGCCTGTTCATCGCTGTCATCAATGACACCTACGAGACCATCAAGGTCAGACTGAGACACTTGTCAATAATCACAGCAGCAGTGTGGTATATTGCTGAATATAGACGTTATCTTTGCACTGGTCCGGCATAAAAACTGCACAATCTTTTTCTTTTTCCAGCATCACCAGCAGGACAAGGTGCCAGTGTCCCAGCTTCAGGCCTTCATAGCCGAGTGCAGGGACCAGCCTGAGTCTGGGAGGTACCAGACTGATGAGGAGCCGGCCTCCAGCTGCCTGTCTCCATGCTGCAGCCTTAGATGAAGTGATGGGACGTAGCATGTGCCTTAGCCAGGTGTTGGCCAAGAGTGCAAAAGAGTATTAGGGCCAGGCATAAAGGGAAACAAACTAAAGGAGGAGGATGGTTTTTTCCATTTGCATTATGAGAATAAAGTGCAAATGTTGAGGATGAAATCAACTCCTTTGGTCCTTCAAATCCAGTTAGAGGAGCAGAAACTTCAGTGAAGATTCATACTCAGAGCAGTATTTTGTGGTTCATTATGTAATGATTGATTGAAAGAATAAATACATTTGACCTCAAGTTGTGATGTTTGAGGGAAGTATGTGACTTTTGTTGCTTGTGTGTAATTCTTTGTGAGTATTAAAAAGTTGTTACTGCTGACCTACAACAACTAATGAAACAATCAGGAAGAAAATTGGCCTTTTCCATAAAACTATTCTCCTTGTCTGTGGTCGGGACGGATTACTAGAAAGGTCAAAGCAAAGCTTTACGGCAGTCATGCTGGAAAAGGCTATTGCCGGGTTCCATTAAAATGTCGGATTACCGGCCTCCCACCTCTCTGGGTCTGGGCCTGCCATAGGTAACCTCCACTGCCCTTCCATAGTGTTGCTGTCTCAGCCTGCGTGTTAACTCGTTTGAACAGCTGACGTCAGAAACGACAGAAGTATTTATAAAAACTGTATATAAAAAACTAAAGTGTCGAAGGTGTGCAGGGACGTCGTGGAGGTGACTCTCACCACTCGCTGCCTCTTGGGCGCCATCGCGTGTCATTTGCATAAATCGCCCACCTTGGCCACCGCTCTCAGCCAATGCGCAGCTCGCAAGCTTGTTGCCTAACAACGCTGCCTCCAATCAGAGGGAGGCTTGGTTTGTGGCCAGCTGAGGACTGCACTTCAAAAACACAAGCAGCTGCCGCGGAGCTTCGTCTCTGTCCTGCCGCCGCTGTCACACGTTCACAACCCGCCAGTGGAGACCTGAGCTTCGGCTTCTCACCAGAAACACGATGACAGCTGGACGTGGACGCTTCTGCTGCTGCTGCTGCTGCTTCCGGTGTCTCTGACGAGGCAGCGAGCTGTTAACGTGAGAACTTCACCGGTAACTCAACAACACAAGGACCGGACACGTTTCACACCGCACCCGTGAGTATTGGCCTAGATCTTCTCCAGGTTAGCACGCGCTGCTAACTCTCCGTTGCTACAGTATTGAACGTAGTCGTCCACTGTATATTATCATACTGACCAACGTTAGCAAACAGTCCTGTCTATGTAGTAGTTTTCTACATGTAGTTGTTGTCTACATGTAGTAGTAGTTGTTGTCTACATGTGTTTGTTATAGTCTACATATTGTAGTCTACATGTTATTGAGGCTACTTATAGCCATAATAGTAGTCCACATGTAGTAGTAGTTGTCTACATGTAGTAGTAGTAGTTGTTGTCTACATGTGTTTGTTATAGTCTACATTTAGTAGTTGTAGTCTACGTGTAGTTGTTGTCTACATGTAGTACTAGTAGTTGTCTAGATGTGTTTGTTATAGTCTACATGTAGTAGTTGTAGTCTACATGTAGTTATATGAGTCTACTTACAGTCATAGTCCACATGTAGTAGTTGTTGTCTACATGTAGTAGCAGTAGTTGTCGTCTACATGTAGTAGTTGTAGTCTACATGTAGTTATTGGAGTCTACTTATAGTCATAGTAGTAGTCCACATGTAGTAGTTGTTGTCTACATGTAGTAGTAGTAGTTTACATATAGTCGTTGTAGTTGTTAACATGTAGTACTCATCTACATGTATTAGTAGTCCCTTTTAACAGACTACCACAATGTAACATTAAACCCTTAAAACAAACGCACGCTAGACCTTATCATCAGTCACCAGTCAGTGTTTCCTTAGATAACAGTTGTGTGTTTTCTGGTTTGCTTGATAACAACATTAGGGAGTAAACTGTGCCGAACACGGACACTTAGTGGTTGTATTTAAGAACCAGACCAGAATGTTTTCCTCTTTCGATCATCAGCACAGTGCGCTCGACAGTCCCTGAGTAGAAGTCTTAGCATTGCAGTACACGTTGTGGGAGTGGCAGACTGTGTAGATATCTGGCTCAACTTGTTTCACCACGACATGTTATATAATTATCCTTTTGTCCAAAAGTCCCACAAGTCCAAATCATGGCTTCTCACGCTCTCAGATTTATTCCCTTTCTTTGTAATGGATTCTCATAGAGCCCTCTTAAAACACCCAATCCAACCCCCACTCCCCCACTGGCACACAGCTGAGGTTTAATCCTATGTTGGTGATGCAGCGGCCCAGATTATCCACTGCTGGTCTATCTCATGGTTTGATGCTCTGTTGCAGGGCTCTGTTCCAGCGGAGGGCTCTGATCCTCTGCCTGGCTGATAATCCACCTCCTGGTTGATAACTCGTCGTCTCACATCCTTGAGGCCTGATGTGTCGGTGACATGGGCGAGTGGTGGATAAGTGGGCCAACGGAGACATCTATGGGTAAATTTATCTTCTCTGTATCCGGCAGGATGATATAAATACGGAATAGTCCCATCAGTGATGCTTTTTATAGGATCTGCAAGAGGTGACCCATATTCATGCCCTCGTTTTGGAGCAGAAACCTAATTCAAGTCTTAAAATAGTAAAAGAGTGCAGTTGAAGTAAGGTTCCTTCACTAAAATCCATAATTTCTCTGTCTATTACCTCTTCTCTTTTAAGGAAACTATGATATCTCGAGCATATCACATGTGACAATGTCACCCTCCAGACAGAACAACCTTGTGTCAATGTACCCCTCTCTGGCCCTTTCCAAAAGCTCCTACAATGAGATTAGTGCCTTTTGCACTGAGGATAATACCCCTCAATGCATTTTATACATCAACCAGGTAAGAACATGCAAAGGTGCACTAAATGTTTGCCCTTGAATTTCTGCAGGAATGTTTCACTGTAAAACCAGGACAATGACAAAAGTCCTTCTTTCACAGGAGCTCTCCTCACTGGGCCTCTCTTCCACATGTATCGAGGCCAGCTCACCGGGGGGAGCCGTCCTGAACACGGTGCCAGCTTTGAACGCAATGTATGAGCTGCTGCAGATTCACAGACGAAATATGGGCACTTTAGAGGAGCTGGAGAGGGAACAGCTGAAGAAATGCAGCACCTTGGAGCACATACAGATGAACAATTCCAGACTGAAGGCATGTATGATGGAGGAGGAGAGGGGAGTGTCTGTGTTAGTTTTGTACTAGTCTAAATTCAAATCTAGATGGTTTCTATTTCGTTTCCTTTGGTATCAACTGACTTTACACACCGACTATGTATGTGTCCAGAGGTGAAGAAGCAGTAATAGATTTCTGACCACTAGTGAGCATTAAGGAAAAAACGTACACAGCCAAAAAAAACGACAACGCTGTGTCCAAATAAGTAGTCAAGGTTATGCAATGCTTTGTGAAAAGTAAGGAATGCTATGGGAGGAAAAATAGTTTGGATTGCAGTTTTACAGCACATTTTCAGTTTTTTTGGGGGGGGGGCAAGGCAAATACTTAGTCCATGTGTGTCGGCCTTATTTGACCTTAAATGCTGTCTTCTGTTTATGAAGGGGTTTGCACAGGAATCTTCTTTCACAGCTCCAACCCTGAACTGATTGCTTCCTCTCACTGTGCTCACAAGTTGTGTCTATTTCATTCCAGGATCAACTTGAAATGTCCATAAGGGAGAAGTCGGGTCTACATGAGACGGAGAGGCAGCTCCAACTCAAAATCAAGACTTTGCAGAGCTGCTTGAAAACTGACAAAGATGAGGTGGACCTTCTTTTTATCCCTGTCATCAGCAACACTCAGCTATACAAAGTGTAGAAGCCTGAAAAACTCACGATTGAATGATATTGTGCAGGTTCAGAAACTCCAAAGTATCATTGCCAGCCGTGCGTCTCAGTACAATCATGATGCCAAGAGGAAAGAGAGAGAAGCTGCTAAGCTAAAGGAACGGCTCGGTCAGCTATTAGTCGACAGAAAAGATAAAAAACTAGGTAAGCATTAATATACTCATCATTTAAAGGTGTATGGAATGAATTCATTGCATTCATCTTCATCTTTTAATCAAACATTTCTCAGCAACTCATGTGCTCTTCCCTATTTTAGCTATTGATGTACTGAATTGCTTGGGACGGTCGGATGGAAAAAGGAGCCACTGGAAAACTGCAAAAGTGACCACCAGGTAGGGTGAAGTTTTTTGAAGATAGAATCTGTTGAATGTTTAATGTGAATCAGGTTAACTGTATCTGTAACTTTCTACCCGTAGCCATGAGGGGGAGATGTACAAGTCCTTGCTTAGCGACTATGAGGCGAGTCAGAAGTCCTTGATGCTAGAGAATGCTGAGCTTAAGAAAGTACTCCAGCAGATGAAGAAGGAGATGATGCACATTCTGAGTCCACGCCAGTCACGAGGAGCCACTGCTGAGGACAGCCATGAGCAGGTGTTCATTTAACCTTTGTTCTCACAGAAAAAAAACCTGTTATGATTGTTTCCTGATCAAATTATTCCTTTTCATTAATCATTACGTGCAAACTTCACTTGCGAGCGTGTTCCTTTGTATCAGACTAAATGGGATGAGATTTTTGCATGTTGAGAATGTACCCTCTTTTCTGGCTCAGGCTGATTCAGATGGGGAGGAGAAGATGGGGGACTGCAGCAGGGAAACTCTGGACCAATCCTGTGAGCATGCGAAGGAGCAGCTCACCAACAGCATCCGGCAACAGTGGCGGAAACTTAGGAACCACATGGAGAAGTTGGACAGCCAAGGTAAACAAAGAACTGGCACATACTCTGAAATACTGCAATATATATATATATATATGTGTATTTTTGTTATTTTTGCTGTATGTCTTGAAGAAAATGTAGTTAAACAATTGTCAATCAATGTTTTTGTTTATGAAGCAACTCAAGTTCAAAACCAACTGGAGTCCAATAAAGAGGTGATACCAAGGGAGACGCACGAGTGTGAGATGGAGAAGATGAGATGTGAAGTCCAGCAATGCAAAGAGTTCATTCATGCACAGCAACAACTCCTCCAGGTATGTATGATGGAAAGAAGATCCGTGCATTTTAAACATTTGCTTAGTTTTACACCGAAACATAATAGGCTTCTCGTTAGGAGTGTAAATTAAGTAACAGATTAGCAGTTTAGAGAAATAAGCCCATCAGTACGTTATTGAATATATTGATATTCTAAATTATGATTTCCTCTGAAATAAACGTGTGTGTGTGTGTGTGTGTGTGTGCATGTTTTTTCCTATTCAGCAACAGCTGAACTCTTCATTTGACGACGAGACCGCAGCTCTCCTCAATGACTGCTACACGCTGGAGGAGAAGGAGCGTCTCAAAGAGGAGTGGAGGCTCTTTGAGGAACAGAAAAGAAACTTTGAGAGGGAGAGGAAGAACTTCACAGAAGCTGCTATTCGATTGGGGCGAGAGGTAGTGAAGTCTTCTCTTCTGATGTACTACCCCAGTGTAACTCAGTGTATATGGTGGGGTTTGTGATTGTGTGTTTGTATTTCACAGAAAAAGGCCTTCGAGGAGGACCGTGCCTCTTGGCTCAAGAATCAATTTTTGAACATGACCCC
This sequence comes from Pseudopleuronectes americanus, assembly GCA_038501795.1. Classification (NCBI taxonomy): domain Eukaryota; kingdom Metazoa; phylum Chordata; class Actinopteri; order Pleuronectiformes; family Pleuronectidae; genus Pseudopleuronectes; species Pseudopleuronectes americanus. The sequence goes on along the minus strand of CM076730.1, from coordinate 16,203,271 downwards.
CTTTATCGACCGTAGGAGATGTTCCTCGTCTGATGGTCAAAGTGCCTTATCAATCAGTAAGTCTAAGTAATTTAAAAGTATATATTGTTTGATATGCAGAAATTAACTGGTAGGGGTGAACTTCATCAATCTTTATATTTGTATATGCTGCTTTGGGACAGTTCAGAAAACTACAACAACAGAGTTGCACAATACAGCAATACGTATCCGACTCACATTACTGTTTTTTTTTGAGTTTCAGAGGGCTGGAACCACAGATTTTTTTTTACTAATATTAAGTGTAAACAGAACAATTTAATACTTGTTGTTTTTTTAAATCTCTGTCTCCTACATTGCAGGAAGTGAGCCAGAGATGAGAATGTCTTCCAGGAAAGCTGAACTGGCCAAATCATCAACCTATGCTACATTCTCCACTCCTAAACCTACACACAGTGCTGCTGTGCCGTCTACAACCGAGCTTTACCGGACACTCCGTCTCATACCGGACGGCAGGTATAATATACTCACTTGTAACCTATTATCTTCCATATTTACTGCCATTTTAATATGTTAACGACATATGAGTTTCTTGTAAATGCCACGAATGTCTTACGTGTTAGTGAAGAAGTGACAACATGATTTCTGCAACACAGTAATACAGTTGATCTCCATATTTCCCCATTTCAGTAGCACCAGACATTCAAATGGAGGCCGCCGGCAGGAGTGCAGCACCATCGAAGACGGAGATACTCGCGCAAAGTCCAAACACAGAGTTCGCTGTGGAGACCTGAGTATCTTCTCTCTGGGTGAAGATGAGAACAACCTCACTTAAAGAACAAACCCGTGCCTATTTTTTTATTTTTTTTTGTAATGGAGTTCAAACCAATCATGGCTGAAATCCATTACCACCGATGAACTCTTCAAGTTTTTGCAACTTTGTTTGTTTGTTTGTTTTTTGGGTTGCTTTTTTTATGGATGTGCACAAATGATTAATTCACCAAAAATGATCAAACAAGAAAGCACTTTAATGAAGCTGCCACTGTTTTGTTTACTTTCTTTACACAAGCACATGGAGGGAAAACACGAATACAAACGCTGCATTGAAATGCAAAAAGCCACACAATGGAAAGACAATCGCAACAGAAGTGAGACAAGGAAACAAGCAGTTACTTACTGCGATAATACTTATTTTTCTTTTTCCTGCAGTAAAGTGAGCCGTCGTTTGTAAAAACACGGTCAATAATAGTCACTGCTGGTCACCCGCTGGTTGTGCTGTGCCTTCTTCAGTTGTGTTGCACGCCTTTGTTGTGGCTTTTGCGTTTGTGTTTTCCAATAATGTGCATGTATGAGGCATCCCGATCATCGCGCAATTCAGATTTTAAGCTATATTCAGGGGGAGGGTATCTACCTAGTAAAGATTTGAACATGTAGAGTTGTTGATATCTTCTATATATTGGGTGATGTGAAATGTTAAGTTTATTTGAAATTAACTTTAATGTTGTAGATGTTTTTTAATTTAATGACATGTTTACATCAGAATGTGTACGATCTGGTCCCAGAACCGCACAATAAAGAGATTTCTAATGAAAGTGTTTTAGTTTTGTCTTTAACGTGGCGCCCCCTATAGGGTGAGTGACCGGAATCCGGATGTCATCATCGCCTTCGCTTTTGTCTCCGCATCCAGCCCTGACTCGCTCCCTCCTCTTCCACTCAGACGAGAAGAAAACGCCTCGAAAATGTCGAGTTCCTCAAACCTCGTCGCCATGAAGAAAGTCGTGCAGCAGCTCCGCTTCGAGGCGAGCATCAACAGAGTGAAGGTGACTCCCCGGGTTCCTGTTTTAGTTTTATCGCGTCAAACAACGCGGACAAATGTCGACCGCGTCCGGCTAACGACGCTAGCTGCTGACCGGAGCTAGCAGCGTTAGCCCACAGTCAACAGGCGTAGCTTAGCATAGCATAGCAGGGCGTAGCTGGGAAGAGGAACACAAGTCAGCTGTGATACACTTAGTTAGCGGGGAAGAGAGAATACAAGATGTACTGACTTGTGTCTGGAGGCTGCTAGCATTTGTCGGTGAACTTTAAGGTAACAGGGAAGCTAGCGAAACGTAGCTGAAAAGTAATAAAACGTCAAATTTAGCCTGATCAATAACCACATAGATCAATATCCACTTTTCCAATCGGGAACTGCCACATATTCCCTTTCTGATTTGAATCTGCCCCTACAATCTAGCTAATGCATTTATTGCTGTCATTTTACTTAGGAAAGTTAAAATGGAGTTAATCAATATGGCTGATGACGTTTATTATTCAGACTCTGGGTCCAGATGAAATACAAAACATGGATCAAAATACACACAAATAGAATATGTATATATTATGTTTGATTCATGGAAACCTTTCAGTACTTCTCATCATTTATATTCAAACGAATGTGTTTATAGCCATTTACTTTTCTTAACCTCATTACTTGACTCAATTATCTGGCTGCAGGTTTCCAATAGGCGTTAAGAAATCTAATATTTTGTCGGTTGAATAAAATATTGGGTTTAAATTAAACACTTACGATCTTACACGCTAATACTATAAATGTATATCATTTTTTTTCAGAGTCATTGAGCTGACAAATAATGTTAGAATTCTTACAATACAGCAGTACTCCTAAATCTGAATCGAATGTTGTATTCCATTAGGGCGTCTGTTAAACCAGTCTCCAGTATACTCCCACGTCAAGGTTAACATTGCGATTCCTCTTTTGTCTCCAGGTCTCCCAGGCAGCTGCAGACCTTCAACAGTTTTGCCTTCAGAATGCCTTGCAGGACCCTCTGCTCACAGGCGTGTCCTCCAGCACTAACCCTTTCAGGCCGCAGAAGGTCTGCTCCTTCTTGTGAAAAACCACTGCATTCATTGGTGAGTCTGCCACCCTGTCGACAAATTCAGAAATACACAACTGAAGAGAATTTATAATTTCTTTCCAAGATTTTCCTTAGTGTGCCTCTTATACCCACTCATAAGTCTTTTCATAAACATACAACAGATACAATGTTGTCAGCTTGACTATCACTGTTATTTATTTATAGTGCGAAAAACAATCCGAACATCGATTGAAACTTCTCAGACCTCCCCAGCATAATTAACTTCTTTGTTATCGACTTTTATTCTCAATTTATTCCAATCTCTACTTTTCCAATAATAGTTGTGTTTGGCTGTCCTTCATATGTTTCAGCCACTGAAAGTTGAACATAGATTGCGCGACACAATTTATCCTTTAAGGCCATAAGCTTTCACATATGGATTCAAATGATTGATTCATGTATTAGCAATTTTTTGAAAGATTTTTATTATAGCGTCTCTGAATGTACAGATTATTGCACATCATGAACAATCTTTTCAATTTAATTTAAGTTCATATCCAATGCCTAATATGTTGTTTGTTTTTGTGTCTGGTTTTATTTTTGTTTTGCAAAGGCCTTCATTTTGATGCTACAGGGAAAAGTTGACCTCAACACTGCTCCTCATGCCAAGCCATTATACTGCCACGGGATCTCTGGAGTGTAGAAAACATTGTCAGGAAGATGACCATCTATTTTCAGCCACAGTAGAAGAAAGGAGACAGTTTTATTTTTCATGGCACAGTGTGATTTTTGAGTAAATTATTGTGCCTTTTCTATTGTTCTATTTTAGTCATCACTGTTCTTGACTTTTTTGTATTTAATGAATAAAAACATTCTTTCCTACTATAATGTTTCATTAGTGTGGCTTTTTTTGTTGCTGTTTATCTGTTCGACAACGTGGATTGAAACTAGAGGCTGAAAGTGCTGCCTAATGTATACTAGAGGTACAGTACTAATGGAGGAAGCTGAGGTGGAGATTTTAAGATTAAGAAATAATTGAAGGGTAGCTCTGAAGACAGTTAAGATTAGGTTTTAAATATTACTAAATAAAATTAAGGAAAAAACAAGATACTAAAAGAACAAGAGCTGTATACATTGCCAGGTATGGTTGTAAAGAATCATAACCTTTGGTGGAATAAGTCAGTCTCATATTCTATACATAGATCTAGCAGAATTTTTTTTTAATTCTATTAAATTAAATGAAATTAATCCTGCGCAGAAGTGAACTGCGCAGGATTAATTTAATTGAATTGAATACATTTTTTCATTTAAATTCTTTCATATTAAAATGGTATATTTAATATAAATATATTTTTAAATTTTATGACGAGAAACCACAATTACAATTAAATGTTTAATTGTATTTATTCATATAACTATTCGTACATTTCATAAAAAACATGTGAGGTGATAAATAAATCATTTACAAGCACCTTAAAACGATAAATTACTAATAGTATGTTAGATAATAATAGTAAATCTTAAGCATTGTCAGAGTAACTGTTTTAGAAGTGATCTGGTGACGTAGATGAGCAGCAGCGTGATCAGTGTGCTGGTTCAACTCTCGCGAGAGGTGGCTCAAGCTCCACGTGAGGAGACAGCTGAACCCAGGTCTGTGCTCCGGTCCCGCCGCTGCAGCGCCTCCTCCGGAGCTCGTCCCTCTCAAACTGCCGCTCGACCGGCCGAATGTAACCGCCCTCTCCGGCTCCGAAGAATGAATCATGGGACGACGTTACTGTGGAAACGACGGTAACTTGTTTTGTTGACCTAGCATGTTAAACACAGTTAGCCGAGGTACCGCAGGGGGTGTAGCGGGGTTGTGATGCTACAGGAGCTGCATGATATCGCTCGTTGTTACAACCTGTTCCGGGCAGATGCGGGGAATTGGGTTTATTAGGTTGCGTGGTGCTGACGGAGCTCCGCCGACATGATGCAACACCACAGCCAGCGTTAGCCCCGCCACTGGTAGCCGGTGAGTTTATTTAACTTCATCCGCTGAATAGGGGAACCGTTAGCCGAGCGGTTTCAGTAACCCGGGAAGCGCGTGTGTTTAACGTGTACCCTGCTAGCTAACATCCTGGAGATGATGCTCCAGGACGGATCCACGCACCTCCTCTGCCTCACAGCCAGCAGCGGGGTCCCCCTCTTCACGCGGGGAGCCCCCAGACAGCTGCCCTTCCCCGTCATCGGCTCCCTGAACGGCGTCCACATGTTCGGGGGCGGCCAGGGGGTTGTGTTGTCCTCCTGCGAGACCGAGGGCGGGGGGAAGGTGGTGTGGAGGGTGTTCCGGGACAGCGTGATGCTCATCGCGGTGAGTGGCGGCGGCAGCAGCAGCAAAGAGGAGGAGGCTCGTCTGCAACGCCTCCTGGAGGATGTGTGGAGCTGCATGGTGCTGGTGCTGGGCCAGGACGAGCTGACCAACATGAGGAACGTGGAGAGGCTGAAGAGGGACCTGCGCTCCTGCTTCAGCCTCATCGATCAGCTGTTGGAGGAGAGACAACAGGGCATCCTGGGTAACCTGACACACTGCGCCGACTCACTCCTGCCTCCCAACCCTGCTCTTCTTCAACACGCAGTGGACGGCTTCGCTCAGGCCGCAGACAGCGAGTTTGGATGCCTCCTCGTCCACGGGCGGATAGCTGCAGCCACGGAGAAGTGGTGGCGCCTGGCTCCCCAGGAAGTCGTGCTGCTCTCTGCTGTGATCCGGTCCCTCTCGGCCTCTGGATCTGCTTCCTGTGACTACCCGGTGTTCCTTCCCCACGGCAGCCCCACAGTGGCTCACCGCCTGCTCCGCTTCCAGCTGCTTCCAGGGGTGGACGTTTGTGTGCTGTGTGGTCCTACTCCTTCCCTGCACAGAGCCGAGAGTGAGCTGGTGGGTCGTTTCTGGTCACCACTGGTGGAGGCCCTGAGAGACTGCCTGGCCGTAGGAAAGCGCTGCATGCCAACATCTGTGTCCCTGCGCCCTGATGTGCTGGCACTTCTCCTCATCAACCGTGAAACCCGTCGGTCAGTCTCCTGTGTGCGGACTCATCCTCTGCCCAGTGACCCTCCTTTACCCTCCGAGGCCCGCTGCTGGGAGCTGCTGAAGCTGCTCTACATCTTCAGCAGCACACACTACTTCAGCCAGGAGGAGGCATCGTGTGTCTCCCCGGAAGAGAGGTCTCAGAGAGGGAACACTGAAAACTTTGTCCTTGGATTCTCACACCAGCCACTACAATGCTACTCAGTCACAGAAGAATGTAAAAGCTATGGACTTCAGACAGTACAGCACCAGCTCTTTCTGCTTTTCCCACCGTCAGTCCCCACCTTCGCACTGCGTTCCGTGGCCACACAGACTCTCTCTGACATAGTTGCAGCCACTGGGTTTTAAGTGAAAAGTTAAGGTTGCTATAACACCTCAGTTTTTGGTAAATCTCGTACCCTATGACCTAATAATACATCAATGAATGGGTGCTGCTATCATTTCATTGAGTTAGGTTAAAGCTCCAGGTTTGGAGTTTTTCTCTACATGAAACCCCAATATTACTTGTCTGCCTGCAGAGGACACTGTTGCTCAGTAAAACCCTATGGTAAAACGTCACAAAGTGTCCTTACAGCTTTGTTTGGCATCTAAGTGATTACTGTTCCCTATTTATGTTTAGCTTGGCATCAGGGCTGTTGCTACAGGAACGAAACCTGAACAGATCTCAGTTTCACATTACGTTTTATTGCTGCTACTGAATACTAATGTTACCTCTAGGATTTCATTTCACCTCAGAGTGTAGAAGAGAAACGTGTGAATATACCGCACTGGGAAAAAATGTGCCTGCTGTCTGTTGTTTGAACATTTTGAATTGTTTGGCTCAACATAATGGTATATATTTGTCTTTTCTAGTTCATTGATTACTCCCATTTTCTTATCAATGATGAGATAATAACAAGGTTTGCACTCAATGTTTCAATGTTGCAAAACTCAAATGTGCAACCTCAAATAAGACATATAAAACCATTTGCCATTGAAGCTACATCAGCTCTGTGGTTATTATATTAAATTTCAATAAAACTGACACTTGTATAGTTATGTGGGTTTTTTTTGTTTCTCACACAGATGGTAGATTCTATGGATAAAATAAATCTAAAAGCATCTGCAAGGACTCAAGTTATTTTAGTCCTACTTATTCCATAATTGTTATAATAACATTGACAGTGGCTGTTGACAAAACAGGTACACACCACTATCGAATGAATACTCTTATGGTCATGATAAATGCTGTGTTTTGTCTTTATATCTGCGCTGGTGATTTCAAGAAAACTATCGTTCACTCACTTTTCAGTGTGAAGGCAGAGTTACATTGAGAGTCTGACTTGAGGATCAGTAACATACCAGTAAGTAGTTTCAAATCTCAGTTTTTCACCAGATGATCTGTTCCTCATGCTCATTTTGTCTGTGGGATTTCCTGCCAGCGAGGCTGACGGGATTGTCTCGGTTTAACCCGAGATACCTGAAATGTGAAATTTGAACCAGTGCCTTTAGGTCTGATCCCATTTCACCACACCAGGGGCCTATAAATGATTAAGCAACTGTGGTATAATACATTTAACTAAACACATTTAGTTAAGTACTTCAGAGCCGTTCTAAACCTTTCTGTTTGCACCACAGCCAACTTAAGAAGTATTCCCAGTCATTAGAGAATCCTCAAACAGTTCTGCAATATACTGTATCGTTTTTATTGTTCACATGCAGAGCTTTTTATATGCAGTCAATTATTTTTGCCATTTGGTCCAATTTTCATATGGAAGGTATCCCATGTCCAAATTGCACCAAATTCGACACTGCACTTCCCCGATCTATTAAGAAAATGCATTCCAAGTATGAAGTTGATAAGATGAATGGTTCACGAGCTATGTGTTCCACAGACAGACAAACATTTGCAGAATTAAAAGCCAGATAAACATGAATATCTATATCTTTTCTGTTATTAAAGCCAGAGTGTGTAGACTTGAAATTGTGATTATAGGTTGTTTTATATTGTTCTGATGGCTCATGTGGATGTTTGTGAAAGGAAATGAAGGAGGAAACTTTACTCCGGTGCAGAAAGGAGGAGCATTCCTCAGCAGGTCTCCTTCCAAGTCTGCTTCCAAGTCTCCTCCCAATCCTGCACAATGCGCTCAGGACAAAACCGTGAAACGCGGAGCGAGAGGGACAAAGCTGGAGAGGTGCACCGGTTCCCTGGTTGTTGATCTCTCAGATCCACGTCTGACCCCCAGAGGTGTCCGGGCTCAGTAACCGGAGAACCGGGCTCGGCTGACAGCCTCACGGTGCGTAGGATAACGGGATGACGGGAGGAGAAGGGGTGGGGATGCGCGCACAAAGGGGAGGGATACGATCGCTGGTTGTAGAGTTGCCATGTGTGAAGGGAGAGTGCCCCCCCCCCAAATAACCCCAGTGGGGAAAGTTTAGTCGGTGGAAGCAGCCTGGTACTGAGAAGCTCCCGGAGTCAGTCAGTGTTTTTTAGGCGAAGCCCCGGTAGATCTTATCTCCTCTGTGCGGTTCAAAGGTCCGAGCGCTGCGGCTCCACTTGCACAACTTCACACTTCCTCTCGGGTGAAGTAACCGGCGTGCTGCAGTCACTCCGCGAAGTTTTTTTTTATTATTTCTCCAGAGTTTTGCTGAGAGAAGGTCGTGCAGTATGTCCGCCACACGGATGCAGCTGCTGTCCCCCAGAAACATCCGGCTGCTTAGCCGGGGGCGAAGCGACTTTTTAGTCGGTAGCAGCAACAGCTGCGGCGGCGGAGCGTCGCTGGCCGTCGGTGGTCCCACTGCCAGGGTCCGCTCACTGACCTCTCCCCCTCTGTCCTCCTCCTCTCCCGGCAGAGCCTTATCGAGTCTGAGCGCGACGCGACGCGGGCTCCCCAAAGAGAAAATGTCCGAAAATGGAGTGGTGTCCCGGGCCAAGGTGCTGACCATCGACACCATGAACCCCACGGTGAAGAAGGTGGAGTACGCGGTGCGGGGGCCCATCGTAGCGCGGGCTGTGGAGCTGGAGAGGGAGCTCTCTGAGGTTTGTAGCCTCTGGACCACTCTCTGCATCGGATCTGTTTTACATCTCATCTTCAATCTTTGCATATGAAAATACATGTGTGTGTGTGTTTTTGTTTCCTACCACCAGTCAGTTTACTTCTCTTCCCTGTGGATAGATAGACATTGGCAGTTTTCGTAAAGTGAATGATGTGTAAAGAGAAAGTTTAAATTTTCAAAGATCTGTTTTATTTGACTGCAATTCGAATCACTTTGAAACTTCTGGCGTAGGAAAACTGACATGGCAGGGTGGACTCCATGGAAAGGGGACCCTGCTGGTCTGCTGCTGATGAATGCTTGTGTTGTCTGGCCAAGCATGAAACCAGTCGGTGTCCTTTTACAGATCTGCACTGTTCTCCCCACTATGTTATCGCCATGAACATTTACACATTAATCCTACAAGAAAACTCTATGTCAAAGTCCATGAGTTAGTTAGTTATTCCTCAGGACTTTCATCATGTATGATGATTCATAGCCTGACCAGATTATTTGCTACATCCACACATTTCTCTTTCTTGGACTCATCCCCACTGTTAATCTCTAACCCATGTGTTCTTTCCTCCCCCTGTTTTGTTAGTGTTGGTTAAAGCACTAAAGAATTGGGGGAGTCCAAAGTGTGTCTTTCACTCTCTGACAACTTGGTGATGATACACTTGAATTACTGATAACCAAAATATCAAACTGTCCACAGTTGTGTTTTTTTTTATCTCAATAGCTCAACTAAAGCGTTATCGTATGTATAATTATCTCAAAATCTCTAGTAAAGTAATATAATTGTGTCTGTATCAAGTTTATTATAGGTCCTGTCCAAGTAATTGCCACTGTAAATCCACATCATCATGCATCGTGCATTCCTGTTTTTAAGCCCTGCACGATCCCTTTATGTGAAACTGTTAATGGTGATGTGGCAACCGGCGGTTTAGTGTACCGAGTGCAGTGTGGTGTGAAAACAGTCCCCTCTTTAGTGCTTTGCTCAGGAAGGGATGAGCACGCCAACAGGTCCCTGTGCAGGTGAACGGCTCAGCGTCCTGTGGCCTGCGGTGGTCGTAATGGCAGCCGTGACCTTTTTAACTAGACGGTTCAGTGGAACCAAAGATTTTATGTTCTGTTTGTACTGACCAATGCTTATCTGAAGCTGACCCCCCCCCCACCGTTCACCCAGTTCTCTCCACTTGATATTTACTTTCCCCTCTTTTTTACTTATCACATTTACCTTTAAGACAGTAGAATCACTGAACTTTATTTGTTCATCAAATGCAGATGTACCCGACTGTCGGTCTCTGCAGTCGTGCAGCATCGAGCCAGAAGGCAAAAATGTTCTACTCTAAGTAATCGGCTCCAGACTTCTCTTTCTCAATCCGAAGAGAACTGTGCTTTCATAGACTCCAAAACAAATTCCACTTCATTCTCCAAGCTCCTACTTTTCCAAAGTGTCGTAAGGTGTTGTGTTACTTTGGGAAACAGGTCACAGTGCTATTCTCTCTTTTGTCTGGGAATTAAATTCCCTGATCCCCTTCTCTGATTACCTGAGATCAAGACAGACTTTGAGTCAACCAGTTCACTAGAGTCCTGATAAAGGCGTCACATGCGGTTAATAAATTGTGGTCTTTGTTTGTTCTTAATGAGCAGATTGCTGATAGTGAATGGGGACATTTTGAGAGGGTTACTGTGGGACAGAAAGCCGATACTCAGGTGTAGTTTTTCTTCCCACATATTGTGCCAGAATGAGATCAAATGCACAAAACTCATCTAAAGACGTTTTCCAGCTGAGGACTAATGAAAAAGGACTCTTGAATGATGCATATTGGTTCATTATCTGAATCAACGTGCGAAGTCACAATGTTGTTCACAAAATATTTCACTGTTTGACGTCCTTAAAGTCTCTGCTGTTACTCTGTGACGTAAGAAGCCTGAGTTTTACAACCAGAGCCCCTTTTCACCTTCTGGTGGACCTTCAGCTTTGTTTGCTTGGCTTTTTTTTTATCACAGACGGGAGGATACAAAGCACTGAGCCATTCTAGTTGTTTCTCAGGAGCAGAGGTCAGTTTGTTTCTAAAGGATCCCCATCATGCATGGGCGGTACTTTTAACCCAGGGGTGTTATTCATCCCCTATAATGCTATTGGTCCAGACCTAGAGACGCCTCCTTATGTTGGACCAATGAGAGAGCAAGAGTCCAAGTTCCTAAAATATGAGCTGGATTGGACAAATCAAACAAACAGGCTGCTTTGATTACCGCAGGGAGCGAGGCGCCACTTGTGGTTTTGTTGGAGTCACGCTGTCCTTAACATCTGGTGTCAACAGGGAGAGAGTGTGCATGTGCGTGTGTGTGTGTTTTTGTGCGTTGTGGTTTGTCCTCTGTCCTCACAGCTGCTCAAGAGCTTCGTTCTGAAATCTTATACTATTGGCCTGAAAGAGGGTAAACAGATACCTTGATTTAGCTTATAAAGTATGTTTGAACTTCAGTCCACTGCTGCTCTGCTCTCCTCCCCACACTAAATGAGGTCAGAGGTTCTTTCTAATGTATGTTTCTGTGTCTGTGTGTCAAACGGTTAATCACATCTGTGTGATAAGGTGCTCATATCGAAACTCTGATCCCATGTCTGCACGTGCCAAATCGTTTTGACCACACAGCTTCTTCCCCTTTGACAATGTCTCCAAGTTACCTCACTAATAAACCCTGTTCACTTTGAGGAATAGAGTGCTTCGATAAAAGCTCTTAATATCGGTCAGTGAAGACTTTTAGTTCCCTCTGGTAGAAGAGAGACTTCCTGAGTTTATATTGTCAGACAGAAAATCTGACCTGAAGCTTTTCAGAAACCTGGAAGTGAAAGTTACTCTTGTTTCAATGGATGAACTTAAATGCTGAAAAACTTGGGCCAAACTTTCGTCCAGAACAGGATTTTCACGTAGACACATTATAATTATAACGTATTGCATTTTTTAGTCCCCAGTGTTCCTTCATTTGCAGGAAAATTACTGGTTTGAGTTCAAACATCAGCCAATGAGTGAACCAATAACCCACTGTGTGCTCTGCAGCTGCTCGGCTCACAGACTCCGGTGTTTATGTAAAAGCTACGTATGTGTTTAAACCTGTGTGTAGGATGGGGTCAAGGTTGTTCTGCTACGGGGGGGGCTCTCCGCCATCCCCATTCTTCTTGTCAGTCACGTCTGTTAACGGGCTGTCACTTTAAAGCTCCGAAAAGAGAACGACATTATGCAAAGTGAATAAATCATCTCACTGTTCACACTTTTGTTTCCATTCTTCATGTGTATAATAATTTTTGGATGTTGTCTTCACATGTTGCAGGGAATGAAGAAACCATTCGTTGAGGTCATCAAGGCCAATATCGGTGACGCACATGCAATGGGACAGCAGCCAATTACTTTCTTCCGACAGGTCTGAATCTAAATATAGCCCCTCTGACATGTCAATGTCTAAAAAAGTTTGATCTCCTCTTGTCTCAAATAAGTTGGTGTCATTTCCGTTTTCTCTGGGTTGTGCAGATCATCACATAATGTCCTCATCATCTTTTATACTCACACGTCCCTTTGTTTCAAGGTCTTGGCTCTGTGCTCCTACCCTGAACTGTTGAACGACAGCACATTCCCAGAGGATGCTAAAAGTAGAGCACGCCGCATTCTGCAGTCGTGTGGAGGGAACAGTATGGGTGCGTGTATATATACATACATACATACCTATATACATGTGCGTTGGTATTTTTTGGGCCAACACTTTATATAATCCTGGCTGCTTATTAACACCTCCAGGCTCCAGGGTTGAATTATGATTCCTGATGGTGTTTTGTGGTGTGAAAGCTTTAAGTCTTCTGTTGTCTCCATGTGAATCTCCCTCAGGCTCCTACACTGCCAGTCAGGGCATCCAGTCTGTGCGTCAGGATGTGGCACGCTACATCGAGCGAAGGGACGGCGGCGTGCCCTGCGACCCGGACGACATTTACCTCACCACAGGGGCCAGCGACGGCATAGTGGTACAAAGCACCTTTCATTTGGACTTTTTGACATTATCACCTCTGTACTTTTGATCATTTATCTTTTAACACCCACCACCCCCATAAAGCTGTCATCTCAGTATGTATGATATAAGCTAGTTCAGTATAATAAGATGCATACATGTTTTGGCCGGTGGCCCTGTGTGTTTTTGTGTCCTTGAAAATGAGAAGTCTACTGAAAGCTTCATAATTAAAAGGCATCCAGTTTATAATGTTCCTTTTTCAATCATTGATAGAAGAGTTTACTTGCACTCAATGCCTTCTATTTGAGTACCCCTGACTTAAACTAATGCAGTCTAACAGAAGCTCATCACCTCCATGAAGGTTATAATGTTCAGTTTCTGTTAAGACAATTTCGGAAGCATTGTACAAACAAAATTGCACGTTATTTTTATCAACAAGGGAAGTCTGCATTACATAAACACGTCTCTTTATGTCTAATGCCCGTCTTAACTTCCCTGTCACAGACCATGCTGAAGCTGCTGATGTGCGGTGAAGGGGCGGACTGCACAGGCGTCATGATCTCCATACCTCAGTATCCCCTGTATTCTGCTGCCTTGGCCGAACTCGGTGCTGTGCAGATCAACTACTACCTTAACGAGGAGAACTGCTGGAGTATGGACATCGGCGAGCTGCATCGCGCCCTCGACGAAGCTCGGGAGTACTGCAACCCGAGAGCCCTGTGTGTCATCAACCCTGGAAACCCCACCGGTAAACTTCTCTCAAAATGTATATTATATATGTGTGGCTCAAAGTTAGAAAATAAAGTGCCCTGTCATTCTGTTTCCCTTTGGGGAACGCTTTTAAAACCACAAAGGCCACGTGCTCCTCAGAGGAGCCACTAGATGGCAGCAAAAGGACGTAACTGCTGTAAATCTCCATTTCAGTCTCTTCTTCAAAATGAGCCTCCTTCTGTTCCGCAGGTCAGGTTCAGAGCAGGCAGTGCATCGAGGACGTAATCCGATTTGCAGCAAAGGAACGTCTTCTCCTCATGGCCGACGAGGTACTGCATCTCTTTTATCATCCGTCTGCTTGATTGTCTTTTTCACTATGTAATGTGTCTCAATCTGTCCCCATCTCCCAGGTGTACCAGGATAATGTGTACGCTGATGGTTGCCAGTTCCACTCTTTTAAGAAAGTTCTGTTTGAGATGGGACCAGAGTACTCGGATACAGTGGAGCTGGTATCCTTCCACTCCACATCCAAGTGCTACATGGGAGAGTAAGTCATCTCACGGTCATGCTGGGATGAATCTGTCAGACCACATTCTCGTCACAAAGTCTGTTTCTGTCTCTTTTTGTTTTTCTTTCTTTCTTCTGTACATCATCGGTGATACTACGTCACATTGTAATTTTTCTGGTTTCCCTCATAGGTGTGGCTTCCGCGGTGGCTACATGGAGATCATCAACATGGACGAGGAGGTGAAGGCCCAGCTGACGAAGCTGGTGTCGGTCCGTCTGTGTCCTCCTGTTCCCGGTCAGGCTCTAATGGACCTGGTGGTCAACCCTCCGCAGCCTGGGGAGCCGTCATATGCCACATTCATCAAGGTTCACAGTTTTCATCCTGCTCCTATCATTATTCACTCTGCGGGTGGAACAGATAATCAATTCACTAATACAGTACATAATCTGATGTCATACATTATCGGCACCGTGGCACTAGTCAGATTACACAGTCTTTTTTCAGTTCTCTATCTGTACGCTGCCACTGATTATGAATTTTCACCTAGAAATGTATGTTTTTGTTGCTTTAATCAGCTAATTCATTGTCTCTTCATTGAGACACTTTCAGTCAATAGCATAAGGCAGGAGACATCTTGATGGTGCTGACAAATAACAGCTTCTTCCATTCAAGATTCAAAGAAACCATTTTCCTAGGTTAAGATTTCCTTCGGACCACATCGAGCTTGATAAGGAGGAGGGTTGCGGTCCATTCAAGTTGCCTGTGTTTTTTCTGATTTCTCTCTTTGCTTTTCCTTTATATATTTTTCTCTCATTTCTCTCTCTCTCTCTCTCTCTCGTTTTCAGGAGCGCACAGCCACTTTAAGTGCCTTAGCAGAGAAGGCCACCCTCACAGAGCAGGTTCTCAACACTGTGCAAGGCATCAGCTGCAATCCTGTGCAGGGTGCGATGTATTCCTTCCCCAGCATAACCATCCCTGAGAAAGCCATTAAAGAGGCCATGGTCAGTCCTCAACCTTCTCATTCTAAAATGTTACCATAGTTTTGTGCTTCAAGGAAATTACATTGATCAGTAAATGAAATGGACAATTCAATGATAAAAGATTTATTTTCTCCCACTCCCACTGAAGCACTACTTGATAATTTGGTGCACTTATAATGATTCAGCTCAGTACTTCTCTTCATGGTCTCAACAGCCCTCAATCCACCAATATGCATGTTCACTACAAACAACCAAAATCAAAGAAAATCAAAGTAAAGAAAGAAAGATACAAGACATGTATGTAACATGTCATACTTTACATTGTGCTGAATTAAATAACGTTTAACCAGGAACGCTGTGCATCCGCTGCCCTGTTTGCGAAAGGGAACAAATGATTTCCGATGGCTTGTGGTTTCAATTCTGTCCCGTGGTCGACTGCTCTGCTGGAATTTCAGTGAGGACGAATGAGGCAAGCCACCGAGGATCTGATTAGCCTTACAGAGTATAAGGTCAGAGTGGAGCCGACCTACCGACACGTGATCGATCCCGATGACTTGACACCACTGACGGAGCTGCCGTGCGTTTAATTCAGCGTATTAACTAATAGAATAAAAAAAAAGCCCTTGATTCAAAAGAAATTAGATAAACTCAGGATTTGCTTTATCCCCAATCCAACCCATCTCTTTTTTTCACCGTTTTCTGTTTAAATCAACCTTCAGTTACCTTGTTACCGCTGAAATCTCGTCCTTACTCAAAGCCGAAGGTCACCTGTGTTTAGAAAAGAAACTCAAACATGGACAATGCGGGAAAATTGTTCACATGAAGCTGTAGTACACAGTTGATAAAACATTCAAAAGAGTGAATGAAATCCAGAGCTTTTGATGGGGAAGAAATAAAGGACTGTATTATTACAGCAGTGGGCTGTTGGATACAAAGGGATGCTCAGTTGAGCTGTTCCTGCTCTCATTTGGTCCACTTCTTCTTTAAATTGATTTGATCTTCTGCTAATTGAAAATCCTTTCAACCAATTTGAAGTCGTGAAGGAAAAACAGAATGTAAACACAGTTCGTTAGGTATGAACGCTGAACTGGCAGCTACAGAACCACAGTTGATAAAGGTTGGAGTTTATTAGTTAAACTAGCAGGATATTAAGGGTCACACAGCTCAATCATGTTCTGTTCCCCCTCTGTTAGGACATCGGTCAGCAGCCAGATATGTTTTACTGCATGAGACTGCTGGAGGAGACCGGGATCTGCCTCGTGCCTGGAAGCGGCTTTGGCCAGAAGGACGGAACCTACCACTTCAGGTAGAGAACATTTATAAAGCTGCAACTAACTTCAATTGTTCTGCCGATTCTCCTCTTGATTAAACAACTTTATTATTTAAATATTTCCCACTTATAATGTCCTTGAGCCCAAAGGGACATTTTCAAATCCCTGTCCAATTAGCAGACCCCAAAAATGCCGTCCTTCAGCAGAATATTTGACTTTCTACATAATATATTTGACTTTCTTTCCCTCTGCTCTCCTGCTCAGAATGACCATCTTGCCACCGAAAGACAAGCTGCAGATCCTGCTGAACAAAGTCAAGGAGTTTCACGAGAAATTCACCGACGAGTATTCTTAAATCCCTGCAGATTTTTATTTTCTTTCCACAAAGGGAAGGAGGTCACCGACCAAGACAAAGAACTCAGCCAATCACAATTTATCTGTCACTGATAAGTGCCTTCTCTGCAGCGGCTCTGGTAGTCTCTGTGATGACGCACTTCGGCCTCTACAGCTCTTTCATTTGGATGTTGTTACACAAGCCACTGTTTCCTGACAGAAAACAATACGAAACCAGAGATGAAGGGATGGATTCAGAGACTTGTGTCAAATTACTGCGAAAAAACGGCTTCATCTAGTGTTGTCCCAGCTGAGAAAGATGTATTTACTGTAGACCTGTGTATTTGTGAGTACCAGCGGTAGATTGTCCGTCGATGCCAAGCTTAAAACTGAAGAAGGTACAATTGAAGAAAATGCGATGCTGCTTTAAACCTTGAGTACATGTACAACTGGATAACATATTGCATTCCTGCAGGCTGTACTTGTCAGGGACAATATAAAGAAAAGTCTCATTGCATGATTATTCAAAAATGATTTTGTAGAATCAAAATAAATGTAACAGTCAACGGTTTGTCTCGTTATTTGGAGAAGAGCTTTCAGATGTGTTTAGAATTTCAAAGAAGACAAATAGGTCAGATCCTTTGACCATGACAATTTTATTTCACGAATGCATAAATTAACATTGTGTCTTCAACTCCTCATACTTTCTTTACGAGAGGGACGGGTTAGACTTTGGTTTGGTATTTTAAAAGAAACCAACGTTTAATTGTTACTGTTCTTTTAGAGAAATTTCAGCTTTTCCTTTTTCAATTGAAAAATGACACACTGGTTATAACTGCTCCAGCCGAACTCTATCTTCTATGACTAGTAGCTTGTGTGAAATGAGTCTTGTATCCTTTAGTCTTAAATGTGATACTGTTTCTCAAAATTTAGTTTTTATTTCTAATTTATTTGTGGATCTATAGATGCTAAATGATCCTCTGTGTTCAATTAAATTAGATATTGCAATAGGATCTGGCAAGGAATGATTATCTTTTAATAATTAATCTATCACAAAAAAAGTTGTTTAGAGTTATTACAATAGTTAAGGGTGTTGCAGTGTGGCCCTACACAAAAAAAGCCATTAATAACCAAAGATAGAATAAATTAGAATCGGAAATATCTTACAGCAACACATCTCTAGGTTTTATTGATTTAATGCATATAAAAACCACTGCTGTATTTACCATTAGCATCTGCTGCAGGGAGTCCTCACATAGCATAGCACTAATGCGTTGTTTTTAATAAAATGTCCAGAGACCATTTTATTAGGTCCCTGTTTAAATCATTCCCTCACTTTTCATTATCAGATCTTTTGTGGGATAAGCTTTCATTCCAGGACAGCTCAGAAGCTGGTGCAATTAGAGATTCCCATTCCATGTAAATCAATGTGCTCATGTAATCTATACAATTGATTATGTTGATGTGTTGTTCCAGTGACACACAAATATTGAGTCGCGCACCTTTAAAATGAAGCAAATTCAATGTGCCATTATTCTGCCACAGGGGTCACTGTTCAGCAAGTCAACACGTTTACTTTAATGAAGCCAATTCACGACATCCACTAGTGTCACGAGAGTGTGGTAATTTTGTGGTAGTTATGTGTTAAGGGATCTAAATGGATTATTAGCAAAGTGATGCAGACAACTTCCAGTTCGGAGATAAAGACTCAGGTCGCTCCTCAGGCGTCACAGATCCCATGAGGGTGAGACGTGAGCTGTCGGCTTTAACCGTCACTTCGAATAATGATATTGTTCAGCTTAATTCCAGACCAAACGACTGGAAGTGTAGATACGACAGCTGTCTTATTGTATCTATTAATCTGTCATCTACTTTATTGCCTGGCGTGCAGTTTCCAAGCAAGCCGGGATGATGAATGCTACTGCAGGTTGTGTGTGTGTGTGTCAGGCACAGGGACTGAAAGACTATGTAGAGAGAGTGTTAAAGTGAAGCTTGTAGTTTGAAGGGGTTTTCTGCTCTTCCTCTCCACTCCACAGTGGCTGTCAGCTTTAATTATCTTTGACAAAGGGGCCTCCTGAATCCTAATTACACTGAGCTTTGTCTTTCCTGGAACCCCTCACCATTCACTCCAGCAGCATGACGTGCTCACACGTTCCAGTCCTCTGCACCCTAATTTAATTGGGTGCGTTTGCATTTTTTTCCCTCATATCCTGACATCTTTTGGGAATCAAAGGTCATCATTAGTTCGGGCGAGGATGTAGGGCGTCAGGGAGACAGTCATGCATCACACATCAGCCCTGTCGTGTGGCTCTCCTGGTTGTGACAATGACCAGTCTTCATTCGCTGTGTACAGTCTCATATCGGGAGATTGGTATGATGGACTGGGGCATGTTACTGAGACTGGCAGTTGTGAACTGACAATCATATTGTGTTTGATATTCTGTGCGTGTGCTCAGTTTGAGCTGCTTCAAGTCTTGTAACTTGAGCCTGGAAATGAAGGATGATTCCACAAATGTCACGTCAATGGTATTTGAAATATGAACTCTTACTTGGTTATTTTCACCAAACAGTGTCAAAAGGTATTTAGGATTAAAACTGAAACCCAAAATCAACACAATCAAGCGATCAAAACAAGTTAATTACAATCGTGATCGATAATTACTCCGTAAAATTGATTCAGAGTTGATCTCTAACTACCTGATGAATGTTAATCCAATATCATCTCTCCCTTTAGCTCCACTTTTGGTCTCCACCACCACCTGAGGGAAGCTCTGGCTCTCTATTGGCTAAATGCTTCACAATGTTCACCAGCGAGTTGCCACCTTCGTTATTTTATTTTGGACACGTTGTTTTCTGTCGGTTTTGAGGGCCTGCCAATTCTACAAGTCAAAACTCACTTCAACAACCCCGTTTATTAACATGTGACCTTGTCATCTGACTTAATGTTATATTGATCAGAGCAGAATTAACAAAGATATAAAGTGTCTCGGCTTTAGACATGCTTTCCATTTGTTACTGGCCAAAAGTGTCATTACAATTTAACAAACTGAAAATCAAATGGAACTTGAACGATAGGATCCAGATGTGTTACAGTTGGTAGCAAAGCAGGGGGTGATTTTTTTTCTCCATCTATTATCTTTACCGTTTATCATTTGGAGGTTTTGGGTGGTGGGGGGTGGAGCCTATTCCATCTGACATTGGGAAGGAGGCAAAGTACAAATTCAAAGCAATTTAATTTGTCCCCGGAGGGCAATTCTAAATCAGGTAGCTAAGTTCACACTGGACAGGTCGTCAGTTCATCACAGAGCCGATAGAAACAGACAAAAACACTCACACACATTAAATTAATCTCTGGTGGGACCCAGAAAAACAGACACAGGGAAACCATGTTAAATGTTCTTTCTGCGAGTTAGATATACGAAACTCTATTTCTGTCTTTGTCCTGCGTGTTATCATCATGCTGCATTTAAAATGGTCTGTACACAGAACTGATGCGTTGAGTCAGATGAATCCTCAGCAGCTCCAATCAGTCACCGTATTGTTTCCCTTTAGGTGCGAGGGGTGTCTCCTGCTCAACACTGTGCTGAACTCTGTTGTTGTAAACACAATGATTTGCATGTAGTTGTGCAATTGTCAATCCGAGTTTGGTTGCCTCTGAATGTAAGCCTGATTTGTAAAGTAAAGTGAAGTTATTTTCTATGTTTGAAACACCAAAAGAAAAAGAAAAACTCTCATGTCTTTCTGTTAAATATAAAGCTACAGCCTATGGCCGAAAGCATTTGGCTTAGTTTAGGATAAACACGGAAAACAGCAGGAAAAAGCTAGCCTGGCAATGTGTGCACACAAGTCCACAAAATGTAAAAACACAGATCACGTCATTTTTAAAAACTTTAATGTTGAATTGTTAACTGTTACATCTTGAATACCATTCTCCTATGTCTGTCCCATATAAGGGCTGCTAACTTAGCTTAGCACAAAGACCGAACGGCCTTGACTAAAGATAAGAAATCCATTTACCTTGTAATGTCTTTTAGAAATCTAATAAGAAAATCTCCAAAAGTGTCAAATTATTCCTTTAATACGATAAAACGTGTGGACACATTGTGTACATATTGTCCATCTGTTATTTATTTGATTAATCTGATCGGAAATTATTATTTGTTACTTATTCTGTGATTATAGAGGAATATTATACAACTAACAACATAACTCACTTGTAAATATAATATAGGTTTATTGTCTGTGGTAAGTTTATTGTCAGGCCCTTTGCTGATTTAGAAAAAGAAAATCGTTCAATGGGGTCGAACCGTTTTTCCTGCAGTATTAACCCTTTGAAAATGGAGCTTAAGGTTACTTTAACCTTGTCATTTCTCTATTTGTGTTACCACTACAACTTGCTCGAGCGGCGTTCACATTTAAAGATGACACACTCACGTTAGTAAATGGAGAAGGGCAGATTCGGAAAAAACAAAAAGTACAAGAAGAGAAAACAGTGAGAAGGGGAGGGGTGTGTGTGTGTGTGGGGGGGGGTGATGATACAGAGATTGGGTGATAAATCTTGTTCTGATCAGGTTTCTCTGGTGCCCTCACACCTCAGTCTCTTTCTTGGGGTAATTAATCAATCCCAGACTGGAGGCATTGATCGGCCTCTTGTGGCCCTCTGTATGTTTACACTCCTCGATTGTATTTGCCACTAAGCCCCTCGCTGCCGCTCAATCTCATCGGCAGAAAATGTGACACTCCGCCCTCTGATGCCATCAGCGAAACAGTGCATCGATTGACATCTCGATGAAAATCAATCTACTTATTTTTTTCTTTCTGTTGTTGTTTTTGCACGGGGGGGATTTGGTTTTGTTATAATCCTTTGTTGTAATCCTGTATTCCAGTTTTATTGCGTGTAATCAAAACGCTCCTGGACTGAAGGGCCGGGAATTTCCCCGGAGACAGTCACACATAGGCCTACAGGTAAATGCCGACAAGGTTTTACGGAAATGAGCTTTTCCTAGTTTCATTTACACATATACTTAGAAAAGATACATATCATTTTATTTATGTAAGAATTTTATTTACACCCCTTTAATGCATTTTCTTTTTCAGCCATGGAAATCCCCAGATTCCTCCCTGGCCGAGCAGTGAAAAGGTAATACCCTTCACAACATAAAATAGTGATATGACCATGACAAATATAACAAGTGAATGTGGAAACTCCTTTATATCTTTTAATTAAACTACTCATTTAGCTGAATCAACCCTTCACAGTGTGTTATATATTATTATTATTTATGATTAATAAATACATTTAAATATTTGTTGTATGTTAAACTATCAGTACTGCTATAATTGTTAAATAAATGGAGTAGAGTAGTGAAAAAGTGCAATTATAGAAATAATCAAGTATCTCTAATCGGTTGTATTTAGGTGCAGCACGTGAGTAATTGGACTCAGTCATTTTCCGTCACATTAGTTTCACACAGTAAAATGCATTTCTCAAAACCATTCATACAAACAGCACCACACAGTGGATTACATGCAAAATCCCATAACTTGTTAAAAATCCATAGTTGGTCTCTCAAATGTAAATATTAATGCCGAAGTAAACAAGATGAGAGTTTGTGTCTCATTGTTACAAACAAAATAAAAGCATAATTTCTGATATGAATAATGACAAAGTTTCTGATGACAGCAATTGAAAATGCCCATTAGGTGTGTGTGGGAGATTAATGATGTTTGAACCTCATTTTGTTGACAGAACATGTCATTGTGATACAGTGAGCAGAAAAAGAACAGACAGCAGTGAGTTTAACAAAGGGAAAGAAAAATGCTAAATTAGAAATGTAAATAAAGGAAAAACCCCTGAGGCAGAACTGCACACGCGGCTCGGTGTGGGGATTTAAAGGGCCGTCTCTCTACACCTTAATGGATATTTTCCCAGAAGACCAGCACAGAAAGAGTCTTTTGGGCTTATCCAGCCTCGGCAGTCGTCTGATGTGATGTCCCTGCACGTCGGATCCGTGGCAGACAGCGGGGTTCGTCTGAGAATGAGGCTGGTGACCGTAAACCTTCCACCTCTATGGACCCTGTTGTGTCTTTCAAGCAGCAGAGTCTTGTTGAAGTCGGTGTTTGAAGAGAGCAGACCGCAGACCCAGCACTTACAAGTATAATATTTATTAAAACAAGAGTATTACAGGTCAGGACGAGCCTCTAGAAAACTCAGGGATAACACACAAGCGAATAAGTAAAAATCTGGGTTTTATTGGTGAGGAGGGAACCCAAAAACTAGAGATAGCGTGACATCACACAACCGGGCCCTCTGCCTAAATAAGGACATGTTTAATATCTTGTAATAGAAGAATTCTTCATTTTGCAGGTCAACGAATATTCTCTGGGGGAGAGCGCTAACACATAACATCGGGGAAAGTGTTTTAGAAGTCTGAGAATTTGAATCCAGACGCCTTAGGATATTTACATGCCATTTATGGTTTATAACTAGAAATCCATTAGCTGAATAAATGTCTGAGCATAAATACATAGATGTAAATGTCATTATGCTTCATAACCATGTTATATGCATCATCTTCTTAGCTGAATATACTATAACCCTGCTACAGGTTAAAGCATTGTGAATAAGGTGGGAAGAACCATCAGCATCGATCGCCCGATGGGGTTTGAGTGATGGGAGCTCACATTATCTCTACTCAGTCCCCTCCCATCATCAAGAATGAGATAATTTGCAGAGGTTGTTCCCGGAGTAGGGGTCGCGACCCCCTGGAGGGTGACAAGGGGATTTCCAGAAATCAAATACAATAGTCACTATCTTATTTCAGCTGTAATTGTTCCATAAGCAGAAAAATACCATTTCTATTTAAAATGTAAATAGTCGTCAATCTTTTGATTTCCTTTGTCTCCATTTGACTCCAGAGGTGATTAGGAGCCAAAGCCTCAGATGCAGCAGGTCAGTTTACAGAACCACAGCAACGTGGACCAACAGGCTTTTTCGTGAACCAGCTCAAATGAAAAAACCTTTGGGATAGTTGAGGTCACATGTCTCTGGCGGGATTATTTGGGGTTCCTTGGGGAAGGTGCTCTGTTGTATGACCCAACGAGGCCAATGCACATGCTGGAAACTTGACCACATGCCTCCTCTTATGGTCACGTTGAAGGTGCATGTTGGACCATGTGAGACGGCTTGATTTATTCAACTTCCCTCCTTTTTTTTTAGCCACAGTGGTTCAAGTTTAAAATAAAACTCAACACTGACGTTTTTCAGTCTGAAGTGTATTTCAAGTACTTTCTGCAGACCTGTTATGGCTCCAAACCAGTAGTTATTTGGTTGAGAGGCTGAAACTCGCGTCACATCTTGACGTGTTACCTGTTTGCCTCTTATTCGAAGTCTGGGAGAACAGTGTGAAAGCTTTGGCAGAAACTTTAACTGAGTCATAAACATACTGTCTTTTGTCTGCGAAATACTTCAAGTAACTTCCAACAGAAAAATAAACATCGCTGCACAAGAAATGATGGGATTAAACATAATTGGAATAGAACACAGGAAACTAAATTGTTTGTATTTTAAAAAGAACAACAAGAGAAAAAGATTTGAAAATATACTGTGATTGCCTCCCCCATCTTAAATACAGTGCAGGACCAGCTTTGAGTGGGTGGTGTGGTGTGGTGCCCCCCCCCACCCCCCCCACCCCCGCTGAGCTGAGCAACTGACTCGTGTGCGGGGAATGAAGAAGAAGAAGAAGAAGAAGAAGAAGAAGAAGAAGAAGAAGAAGAAGAAGAAGAAGAAGAAGAAGAAGAAGAAGAAGAAATAATAAACAGTGAAATTCTCTTTTTTTTTAAAAAGCACTTGCATCCTCTTGTCGCTGATGTTGTATCCGCTCAACAACACACACACATACACACCCGGGTTGTCGGTGGTCACGTATTATTTCTCTGTTTATATCCGCGCCCGGTAATGAGGGCTCCATTCCCTCCGCTTCCCATTCACCGCGAAGATCTGTTTGACAAACCTGTCTCTGTTTGATTGTCATAACCGCGATTGAACCCTGCTCAGCCACCCAGGTCAGGCCGCGCACGTGTCATCCATATTTCATGCGGCATCACCCCCTCACTGACAAAAGGGGGGATTTTTTTTTGGGGGGGGGGAATTGAAATCACGCCTCATATTTCATTAGACACTCCGGAAAGCCTCGCGCTCTGTGGTCAGATGGGCCCTGCATGTTTTATTCATGTCCTCTGAACATCTGCTTGTCCGGGTGTCAAAACCCATCAGGCTCCCCCCGGACTCCTGCCTGACTGGCTGTAAATGAACTCCCGAAGTCGAGACTGAAAACAACCTGTCAGAGCTCCTCACACCACCAGAGGAATCCTTCAGCAGGGGCCGAGGAGGTGAGCTGAGTAACTCACATCTTGTGCTGATGGGAGCGAGCGATGACCGTCCACTTTGGACACGGACAAGATGGAGATGGGAGGGGGGAGGGGGAGGGGGGGGGGAGGGGGGAGGGGGGGGGGTTCTCTTCTTAACAGAAATATAAAAATGTGTGCTCTCTGATACCGTGGACAATCTCTCTAACACCAACTTGTGTTTTTCCTCCCCGCGGCTTCTCGGTGGAGTTTGACACCGCTGCTCACTCTGTCTCCTGGTCGACAAGTTTCCCTGAGTCACCAGAGGCTCGTGCCAACTGGAGGGAAAGAGCCTGACCGCTAACAAGTGTTCACTGACTCATAGCACCACAGTATGTCCCTCTGTGTGTGTGTGTGTGTGTGTGTGTGTGTGTGTGTGTGTGTGTGTGTGTGTGTGTGTGTGTGTGTGTGTGTGTGTGTGTGTGTGTCTCTACATACTATTCTATTATATACTATTCTATTTCTCACTTTGCACCCATCCCACAGAAAACGTGTTCTTTTTCCAAAAGATCATGTACTTCGGCTGTAACAAAGATACATGAAAAAGATAAAAGTACCAAGAGGAAAAATAAACCCACAAGAATGAGAAAGTGTTTTCTGTCTTTAGGGTAAATTATAAAAAGAATTTACAATATTTTCTGAAATTCTGTGATTCTGAAATCCCTCCAGACATTTCCCTGGGAGGGGCTGTACGCGAGAACGCAGATGCCTGAACCGGCTTCTTCAAACATGTTCTGGAACCGTGTCAGTTCCAGTCCCCAAGTAAAATGTCAGGGAAATTCACAGCGAGCGTGTGGGTTGATGACACACAACAGACACACAACAACAAAAAAAACAACCAAAAGAATACAATGAAAAAGCGGAGCCTTACACACAAAAGACACAAATTAAGATGTCAGCTATAAACTGAGATTTGAAAGCTTTTGGGAACGGTCCGATCCCACTGACGATTGATACAGGCATTGATGCCACCTGCGTTTTCTACCAGGACACCCTGCACTCGCCAAGATGCTCAGGATATATTCCTGTTGTTGTTGACGTGTGTTAGATGGACAATCTCCAGCTGCGTTCTTCATCTAAGAAAATGTCCTTTGTGAGTCTGTGTCTGAAAACTGCATCTGTCTGCTGTTTGATTCGGGGCAGGTAACGTACAGAGTGTTTCTAAAGCAGCCAACAGGCTTCAGCAGACGATTATCTTCAACAGACGATTATCTTCAGAAACACAAACAGACAAAACCAGGACAACAAGCAGAAGGACTCTGAAATGCTTCATCAGATCAGCTCTGGTTACACTTTACCGATAAGGGCCGATGAAAGGTCATAGGATGTTATTTAACTCCTCCGTTCCCCAACAATAACAAAGACAAAAGTTAAATAGGGAACAAGAGACAAAGATCCCTGACACTGCTTGACGTTTTGTTTGTTTGCGTCACACGGATGATTGGTCCTAAATTTCATGGTAAACGCAGGCATCGCGTCTACCTCTCTCTCACCTGGATTCTATTCAAAGAGGCATCTCAGACAGAGACACTGAATAGTCTTCATTCAAAAAATGTAATCATTTCTTGTTTCTGTCTGCTTGGAAACTCGGGGGCTTGGAGAAGAAAAGGAAAATCTCGGTCACAGAGCCATAACAGTACACACACTTAAATATAATCACACTCCGACCTGTAAATTGCTCGAAACATGAATAGACGGCGCCATGTAACACGTCACGGAGACGTTATGTCCTTGATCAGGCTCGGTAGCTAAATGGTGCCCCGGTAATGATAAAAATATCAGTCCTCAGCTTTGAGTCTGTCTGTTTTCCTTCGAATGTTCACGTCTTAACCTTCCCCTCCAATGTTGGACAATTGGCTTGTACATCGAATCCCCATTAAGATTTATAGAGGTGTCTCTGCCCCTTCAGCCTCCGTACGACAAATCAATAAAATAAATAAAAAGATCAAATCAAATCTGAGCTCCGTCCATTGATTCTTTGGAGAATGTGTCATTTCCACCAACTTGACGGCTGATGATGAAACAGACGTCTTAACCTTGATCATTTGTAGGAACGTTTGTATATCATTATTTGTCTTGCTTATATCCTCGTGTGATGAGCCGTTCGGTCAGTGAAATGAAGGAAAACACATTATGACACAGCTCTATGATGAACTGTTGAAATGTGTGAGCTTGTAGGTTTTCTCTCTTCATGTCCTGATAATTAATGTGTTCTGTTCAAATGGGATTCATTGATTTAAATGTAAATTAATGATATAACGTAACTTAACTTCGTGAGTAGCCAGATAAAATCAATTAAGATGTAAAAGACAACACAGCTTTGTGGCTATGAAATCGCTGATTTGAATGTTTATTAAAGGTTCAGTGTGTAAGATTTAGGTGAAAGGGATCTATTGGCAGAAATTGAATATAAAAAAACCTAGTGATGTTTTCAGGAGTGTGTTTTCATCTAAAGGAGAATGTCCCCTCAATGTTTAAATACTTTATATTTACATCGTAAGTTGGTCCTCTTTACGGAGGCCGCCAAGTTTTTTTTACAGTCGTTTTTTTCAGGTTCTCTCTCATGTTTGGAAGGGGAGGGCGAGTTGAGGGGTATTCAACTGCAACATGCAACTTCTCCACTAGATGTCACTACATTCTTCACACCGAACCTTTAAGATTAAATATTCTGGAGAAGAAAGCACCCATTTTAGAGCCAGAGTACCAAAAAGAATCCAGAGATTTCAGGGAAATGAGACTTAAGTAAACATCAGTGAGAACCTAAAATGGGAGAAACCATGTTTAAGAAACATTTATTTGACGTGTTGTTTGACTCTTGGCTTGGCCCATGTAACATGTTAACATGAAGGAGGGACTAATGACCTATACTGCAGCCAGCCACCAGTGGGCGATCAAGATCCTTAGGCTTCACTTTTGGGGAGGTGTCATGGCGTCCATCTTAAATTTTAGTCTAATCTGTATTGGAATGATGTGAAAATTAGTTCCCTACTGGGAAAATTCACACGAACGACATCTTGGAATGTGGACGACCTTTTTGTTACACGAGTTGCCGACGTCATCAGTTATAAACCAATCCCAACACTTTCTTTAAAACCAGCTTGAAATAGCAACTTCGGATGTCAACTCATCGAATGTTGCACGTTTGATTACCGGCAAACTGTGAGCGTCTCTAACAAGCACCTAACAGAAAACTTTTGAGCAAATACACACACTTTTGAACTTCTTAAATTATTAATTTGCCTTTCACATCTGTTTTGTTTCCTTTGCACTTATATGTAAATGGAAGATGTGCCAAGGTGTTGTGTTAACGCACTCAAGACATTTAGGTTAATTTTCACGTTTTTTCTAACACTGCGAAGCACGTGAACTCAAAGTCGGGACGACGACGGGCACATAAAATGCTCAGTGAAGTACACAACAAAACACTTGTGATAGAATAGAAATCCTTAATATTTGTTGTCAAATTATACTTCTTTTGTTATAATTATTGTCCTTTTAACTAAATCTTTTAAACTGTTCCACCAGTTCTGTCTGGCACTTTTTTTAGTCCTGCATGATTCAACAAAACGCCTTGTTCGATTTGAACCTCCATAGCATCTCATTCACTCTGCAATCAGACCCCCCCCCCTCGTCATCCTCCTCCCAAACAAAACAAGACCATCCGTGTTTTTCCTTCCTGTTCATCTATCTCTCCACCTGTGCCATCGACACAGAGTGACAGCCTCTGCATTCATGAGCATATCATCATCTGCCCTCCTCCCAGCCAATTAGCCTTTCATCACTCAAGTCCCACGGAAGCCACCGAGGGTTTTATCGGAACAAGACATTTGCTTTAAATTCAAAAAAATCAATACGGACTCTTTGGATTGTTCCAACAAATCAATTAATATTTATTTAATCCACTTATTACAATATCACAACCCACAATTGATATATTTTTGTAACCTACAGCTTAATGATGGTAGATTCCCTCAGGTAATTAAGTGGTCTCATCCTATTTCCCTCTAAATGCCTCAGCGTTCAGTCATCTCATCTCTGTGTGAAGTCATCCTTCACTGCCAGCTCCTAGTGACTCCCCCCTTCCTCTCAGTGGCTCTATAGATTTTCTCCAAATGATAAATTGGACACAAGGAGCCACTAAGGTGTGACCAGGTGCCAAAGGAGTATAGCTTTTTGTCCTAATGGGCTTAATTATGCTCAAGACCTTTAAGATCTGTTTGGATAACTGCTAATAACCTTTTCGGTGGATGGGGATGTGGTGTTAGGAAAAGTAATGTACAGAGTTAAAAGCCCTGTTCAAATGAAGATGTCACTTCCTCCAACACATACATACAATAACAGTTTCTTTTGGAGGCTTGAAAGTTGCATCGATGTTGGTATGTTGCTCACTTTCTCTCTTTTGATTAAAGAAATGCACGGTTTCTAACCCATCCATCACCTCCACCCCTCCCCTCGCTCCCCAAACACTGAAACGGGTAACGCTTAATTTCGAGCCCACTCTCTCCTGTGGCACCGAGGCGAGCAGAAACTTGTGCAGCTGACTTTGTGCTGCACGATCCCTCCGAGACGATTGTTTGTTTGGTTCTTCGCAGCAAATCTTTTTTCTGTCGTGTTTCTTTGCGGTGGCAGAGTGGAGATGAACCAGTTGGACGGATGTTGTAGCGCGTAAAAATTGTGGATGGTTACTTTTGCGCATCAACATTTCAAGGAGTATTTTGTCTCCAGAAGTTGCAGCGCAGCTCAAGAACGGGTCCGATTCTTCTCTCTGCAAATATACCGCCCGCAAGCAGGCTGGAAGACCACCGACTCCGGAGAACACCGCGATTCCGCAGAGCGCAGATGATCGCAACTGGTGTTTGCGGCGTCGCGCTGGTGCTGGTGTTGGTGGTTCTGATCCCCGTCGTGGTGAACTCCGCCGGGAGCCCTGCCCGCTACGAGATGCTCGGATCCTGTCAAATGGTGTGTGACTCCCACGGGACCGCAGCCACGGCCACGGCCAAAACGACCAACCCGATCAAAGACAATCGCCTGGTCCAGTCGCTTCCGACGTTCGTCCAAGGTCCTCAAGGAGAGCCGGGGCGCTCCGGGAGGATGGGTCCCAGGGGTCCGGTCGGCGAGCCCGGACCACCTGGACCTGCTGGTCAGCCCGGGGAAAGAGGGGTACCGGGCCCGCCGGGTCCACCCGGAGACCCCGGAGCGAATGGCCCCAACGGTGCCATCAGCGCTGCCACTTACAACACAGTACCAAAGATAGCGTTTTACGCAGGACTGAAGAAGCAGCATGAGGGCTATGAAGTGCTGAAATTCGACGACGTTGTCACAAACCTTGGGAACCACTATGATCCATCTTCAGGAAAATTCACCTGCTCAATACCGGGGATTTACTTCTTTGTTTACCATGTGCTGATGCGAGGCGGGGACGGAACCAGCATGTGGGCTGACCTCTGTAAAAACAACCAGGTAGGACACTTCATGGTATAATTTCGAAGTCCAACCAAAACTTAGATTAATATAAATGTCTTTTTGTACAATAAAAATAACATTTTACCAACAGTTTCCAAGAAATTTAGAATTTCCGCATTTTTACGCACAACTTTTACGCACGGTTGTACAAAGAAAGACGCACAAAGAAAGCATTTCACATAAGAGTGCAGTGTGAAAAGAGTTGTTTGAGTACTGAAACGAAATGAAAATGTCTGTCATTACAGACCAGACCTCTACCAATTGAGCTGTTAGTCTTCAAAATAAAGACACGTTTCATCACAGAACTTGGCACCTTTGTCTTCCAGGTGAGAGCCAGCGCCATCGCCCAGGACGCCGACCAGAACTACGACTACGCCAGCAACAGTGTCGTCCTGCACCTGGAGCCCGGGGACGAGATTTACATCAAACTGGACGGCGGGAAGGCGCACGGGGGTAACAACAACAAGTACAGCACGTTCTCCGGCTTCATGTTGTACGCTGATTGAAACATGGAGACGCCGCGCTGTGGGAGGGGATCCACTCTGCACATAGCTTTTTGCTTCATTGCTCAGTCTCGGTTCAATGTCGGTTGGATTATTAGAGACAGAGCTCACCATTTCCATATTGCAAAACGACCCAAGGATGAAGTGGAGGAAGGCATGCAGAGAAAATAAAAAAAGAGTAAAGGACTGTACTTAGCAATAGTGATGCTCTCCCAGTGTAATCACAGGATAGGGAGAGTGCATCTTAATCTGTACATAATTGAAATGTTCCCTTGTCAGACTGATTTGCGCACTTCGAATGAACTCTCGCTTTACAACTTCAGTTTGCTGACATGTCAAACATACTGTAGATGCCGTGGTAACACATACTGAGTGACTGTAGTTTAAAAGCTCAATGTATTGGCCCTTGAGCATTGAATTGTAGATGCTAAAATAATACTCACATAATCACCACTCTGTTCTCAGCGTTGTTAGCCCCACGTGTGTGCTTTATTCTTTCAAAAACAAATATGTGATAGTTGTTGCATTTTGGGTGAAAATGTCTAAAGCTGTAGTGATGCATGAATATAAACGATTTAACATTTGAAACCTCTGGAGCAGCATTGGGCCGACTTTGAGAAGTTGAAATCTGTAAAGGGCCATTCTGATGTTCACATTGAAGCAGTGTTCTCAAAAAATAATCAGCGCCACTCATTTTTCTTGTCTGTCTCAATGTGACAGCTGGTTGGGGCGGAGGGGGGAGGTCTGGTAGTTAGTCACCATCACAAAAAAACTGGACAGTCGCTCGGACAGAAACGTTTCCTCCGGCTCGACAACATTCATCGATCTGCCCGCGGATTGTCAAGCCCCTCCAGATAACACTGTCGGCCCCACTGTTAAATGTATTGTAAAATGAAATCCTCCGGCTCACTTTGTAATCCCCTCGGAAGATTAATCAAAAGTTATAACAGGGTTTCTTCCGCCGTGCACAGTCAGCTGTTGCGATCACGCCATTGATCATGTGGCGAAGTCACCCTGCGAGGCCACCTGTTTCCAGGTGAGAGGAGAACATGTCCTTCATCTGGGCCTGCCAGACAGTCAGCCTCCCATAGACAGCCAGACACCCACTGAGGGGCGACAGGACAACTCATCTAACACGAGGCACATTGTGTCGAGAGCCGAGCAGCATACTGATTACCGACGCGCTCATTATTTACCTCCCGTAAAGCGTGTTTGCAGAAATGTCACTAACAAATACAAAGAAAGCAGCAACGGCGCCGTCATGGAAAACCAAGAGATGAATTAGCACCGTGTGTGTGAGCACGATACCTCCAGGAAAATAGAGAAAATGTGTCTTAGCTTGAATTCACATTCCTGCAGACAAGAAAAAAAAACTGCATCGATGGGACCAAAACATAACGCTGCTAATTAGAAGCACTGTGATGCTTGCAAGGCTCCGATATTCAATTTGCTTAGAGAGTGAGAGTGAATAATGTATAATCACAATATAAAATGAAGTTCTTCTTAATAAGCGTGTCTATAAAAAAGTGAAACAACAGCCTCTAATTATCTTTTGCAAAGCGATGAAACATTTTGCTTTGCTGAGAAATTTGGAAACGTGAACATTCAAGACAAATGAAGTGTGAATTTATTGGTTTTGGGCTCAAAGTCACATTTAGGAATAACTGTGATTATTGCAGCGCTATATTGCAAATATTCATTTTGGGGTGTGCAGCCATCAGCGGGAGATAAAATAATCGCTACATGAAAACTCTTGTCTCGAGTCTCTTCTTTTGATTTGGGATTTATTTGAAGGTCAGCCAGCGTTTGGGGTTGCCGATGAGAATCTTGTCCACCTGGTGCTGCGAGATGCCCCTCCTCAGCATCTTCGGCACAATGCTGTTCAGGATGTGAGAGTAGCCGTGGCCGCCGTACTTGGTCAGGCGGTTCTTGGTGTGGATGTCGTGAGCGATCAGGATCTTGTCCTCGTAGCCCTCCTTCGCCAGGAACGCCAAGCTGAGCGCGACACAAAGACACCGGTTTAAAAAGCGAAGGGGCCTTGAAAACGAAAAACCACGACTGACAATTTAAGGCTTAAGAATTCACGGTGGTTGAATTGCCAATCAACCTTCATGCATTGTTAAACCCGTCTTTTTGAGTGTGCAGACAAACATCTGGACTGAATGTGAATATCACAGGGATCGTGTATCTCATGTGTTACCCTCCTGTTGACACCCTTCTCCCCCCGCTGAGGTGGGAGATAAGTGTCTCACAGCTTTTATGAAACGCCCCCCCAACCCCAGCAAAAAAAACTGTGGGACACACTCTTCTCTCAAGAGGGAGTTAAACACAAAACTGGCATTTTAGTCCAAATAAAATATTAACGATGTGGATTCTAGGTCCAAATACATGACAAAAAGACAACGGGATACGCGGAATAAAAAGGAGGAGACGAGGGCACGGTCGTGTTTTCACTGTAGACGTATTTAAGACCTCGTTCAGAGCTGGTTCTAACATCCATCCTGAGGGATACGATCAGAAAGGGTCGTCACTAAGTTCAGATCTAAAGGCCCCTCGGTGCGCCCCTGAGATCTGATCCCTGAGATCACATTCGAAGGCGGTGAAATGTATTTTACTGCTTTCAAGTCATCATATGTTGGTTTGTTTGTGGCCACAATATCAAAAGGGATCAGCTCATAATGATCGACACTTCTCTTAAATTGGTTAATTTCATATTTCTCGAACACAGAGAGTGACATCGGACGCATCTGTAAACTCTCGACTGTCTTCTGTAACACAACTGATGTGTGTGTTTGTGTATTTGCATAGAGAGCGGGGGAAGTGATATCTGATCACAAGTTTTCACATGAGACACATTTTAATAATAGGTGTGAACAGATGAAACTTAAAGGCAAAGTTCATCCAAAAAGGAAAGTTGAGTCATCATCTATTCACCACTGTGCCGATGGAGGTGGTGGGTGAAGTGTTTGAGTTCCACAAAACACTTCTGGAGGTTCAGGGCTAAATAGTGTTGCAGCCAAATCCAATGCAATTGAAGTTAATGGCGTTTGATTCTTCAAATGTTAAACAAGAGAAAATGCCTCCATACTGCTCCAGTGCTGTCAGAATATCCCTTAACGCTGACCGCTTGCGATCGGATCTCTCGAGAAGGATGTTAAAACCAGGTCTGAACAGGACCGAGATCCGATGTAAAATATATATATGTGTATATATATATATATATATATAATATAATCACAATAATAATCACCCTGAAAACACAAGATTCCAATACTCACGTCTTCACCCTCTGACTGTCGCTGGGCATGTCCAGCTCCAGGTCGTAAGGGTAGTTCAGCATCTCCGTTCCAAACAGGTCGTACTCCAGGTAACTCCCCAGTTTAGCGAACTCCAGCAGTTCACCCTCATCAAATATAGTCCTGCGGGAAAAGAACAGAAAGAGGATTAAGTCAAGGAGCTAAATCCTTTATCATTTTCTTTTTTGGCATTTTCTTATATGGAAATAAAAGTTTCCTGCTCAATGCAACTTCTGTAACTTTAATGAGAAGAGAGCAGAAAAGAGAAGAGAGCAGAAATAGCAGATCTAAGAATATTTTTAAAGATTAGTTCATGATTTCTTTGCAGCAAGCTCTGTCAAATTTCCTTCGACAATACGTTATGAGACAAACGGGGAGAAAGTGCAAATTAGCAGATTATGAACTGGATTCCAGGATAAAGTTCAGTGTTAAATCCTGTGTTTGGCCTTCAAATTATATTTCCACCTGTTCCCGCTGACACAAAGACATCAATAATAACCAATAAAAAGCTTAACACGCTGTCAAACATTAATTTCAGTTTGCTGACTCAGCACTGCCTGTTCTCGGGGACTTCTTACCTGTCCAGGTGAGACATGACCGTTTTGCTGATGTCACCGCCGGCCTCCTGCAGAATCCGGATGATTTCGGCTGGGGCGGCGGGATTTCTGCCGGGATGAATGATGACCGGGCACCCGAGCTGAGCCTGAGCGTGGGCCGTGGCCATCAGCACCTTCTTCTCGCTCTCGGTGATTGGCCAGCCGGTGCCGATCTCTCCGATCACACCGCAGCGGATGTCCGTCCCGTCGGCGCCGTGAAGCACCTCCCCGACGATGATGTCTGTGAGCTGAGGTGGAAGAGGTCCGGAGTTAGACTTGGAAGGAACAAGCTAATCTTTAGACGAGCACTTCACAAAGGTTATAAAATCACTAGAGCACGATCAATGTCGCAGTCAGAGCGATATTTCTTATTACAGATATTAAATAAGCAGCATATGTAGAAATAGTGCAAATAAATAGAATCGTGCCAAACAAAGAGAATCGAACCGTCCTCTGTGACACTCTCTCTCTCAGACTGAACCACACCTTCTCCACGCTCATTTTCCTCGTGGCCTCAGAGTGGGTGCAGTCAACGTAGTACCCCGCTCCCGCAATGACGTGCACCCCGGTGTCTTTGGCCAGCTGCCGGAGGGTGGGCAGGTCCCGGTCGATGCCCGTGGTGGTGTTCTCCACTATGGTGCCCCCACCGGCCTTCCTGTAAGCCAGCAGCTCTTCCCGCACGGCGGCGGTCTCCTGCATCAGAAGCAGGTTTTCATGGCAGCTGTAGGGGTTCTGCCTCAGCCAGTGCATGTGCTGCATCTGGAACGGGTTCTCCGCCACCGCCTCGTCACCCGGGGGAGGAGGGAAGTAGCAGCACCCGAAGGTCATGGTCAGGTGCTCGTGGGTCATGGTGCGGCCCAGCTGGTCCGGATCCAGCAGACCCAGGACAGACTGGACTTTCCCCGACAGCTCAGACATGGTTCTCCGATCAGTGATCAGGGTTCCACCACAGCCTGAGAGAGACACAGGTCATTGATTCATAAACAGCTCAGAAAAACATAGTGTTCCTTCGCTTTTGAGAAATCATTTTCCAGGACAAACCTTAGAAAACTCCGCGCTCATCCTACCTGGTTAAACTGCAATGAAGATTTTATAGTCACTGTTTTGCATAAAATGAAACTGAATATGCATCATCATCGTTCATCAGTTTAAAGTTTAAAATATGGTAAATATCACTGTACACTATGCATTACTGTCATGGCTTTAACATGTTAGTTTCTATTGGGTTGTAATAACCTGTTGTTACAGGAGCATTGCAGGAGAGAGTAGATCTATCATACCTGGATTTTAACCATTTATATTTATTTCATTTATATTTAAAGCATGTGTTGTTTTGTTGCTCATAACTTTCTTTGTGTTGAAAAGTGATCTATAAATTAAGTTGAATTTCAAACCAGTTTACACACTTCACTTTAGGTGGGCGTTTTAGGTCAGGGGCTAAAATAGAATTTAAATAATTATATTTAAATAAAGTCCAGAATAATTAAGTTGATTTCCAGGATATTGTGTAATTTAAATCCATCTGAAGTAAAGTGTCAGCAGCTCAACAACAGGAGTGTGTCTTTGTTTTTTTAACATAGTTCTGACAACTCATTGACCAGCCTGACGTCACAGGGCTGCACTCTGACCTTTGGACCTCACTGCACCAAGTCCTGGTTCGAACCTGTGTCGAACTGAAGTCTCAATTCATCTGATCACTTCCTTGTTTTATGCTCTATTTTAATAACTATGTGCAACTTCTGCAGCAGAGACGCAAACTAACGACTGCGAGCAACAAACACAACAAACACAACAGACACAACAGACACAACAGACAACCCGTTACAATCTGACGATAGCAGCTAAAGTCAGATCTGCAACATGAGGGAGTTTCATCCACTGGGAACCTGAGAAGAATCTGAACTGACCTCGATTCAGTGTATCAATGGTTCGCAGTGATCTTCTCTTCTTCTTCAGCTGTCCCCTGCAAACAGCTGATCTGCTAAACGTGTGGCTTCTTCTTCGTCTCCTCTCTGACCTCCCCTGCAGACTGCACACGACTGCCCCCTATAGACTGGACGTGTGCCTGCAGTTCATCGCCAGACTGATTCTGATGATAAATGAAAAAAAATGTTGACAATAATCATTACAACGATAGTAAAAATAATTATAATAATTATTTTAGTTTATTTGACAATCATATGTAAATATAGAATCATATTAGACTTTTTGAATTGAGCTTAACTTCTCTCTATAACATTGCTCTAATGATATCCCGTCCTTACATTTGTCCATTCAACCTTAAACTTAATAATAAGTATAAAATATCTGACTAGACTCTTGTTTGGATTCTGCAGGCTTCTCAATCATCTTTTTAATATGATATGAAACAATACTATACGATTTCAATACACTAAGATACAATATGTTACAATATAATACGATACGATAATATTTTTTAATCCTTTACTTATTAACTTTTCATCCCGATTGCTGAGCTTCACGAGGAAGCAGTTGAATCAAACAACGCTTAAAATCATCACATGTAAAAGACATGAGTCATACATTTTTAGTTTAAGATTTAACTTCAAATCAAATCAGATTTATAATTTTTTGTTAGCTTTTAAGTACACAAGGTTTCAAAAATTTCGAAAGTAATAAAACACTATCCTACCCGTACTAGTTCCCTGGACGCTGAAGCTGAACATGAAGCTGCTTCTGCTATAATATCTAGTTTGTGTGTCATCGTTCACCTATGTCTGTCCATAAAAATCCATTTGTACCTCGTTCAGTTTGCTGCCCCTGAGAGGTTTGTGTGCATCCCAGTCACCTACACACACAACTCGTGTCCATTATTTGTTCTCTAACCTCCTGCAAATCCCAGATGTTAATTGGCAAGGTGGGATTATAGAAGGTTACGATTTTCACCCGTCTGTGATTTCCCCCCCACGCCCTTACTACCACACACTGTATCTTACAAATGCTCCACAGCCTCGTCCTGCTTTATCATTTCGATCCTGGATAATACTTTCAGACACTGGAACCACAAAGTCTCTGCGTGGCTTAAGCCGAGTTTCATGGGTACACACACCATCTGAATACGTCCACAAAACTATTCAATTCCTGCCAATTTGCAGCCAAAACTCCTTCTGTTCTATTGCAAAATGTTCAATATTATCAAACTTAATTTATATCCATGATTCCCTCTTTATTCCATCTCTCATGTCTATCTCTTTTCTTTATCTAATGCTCCCTCTCTCTTTTTTCCACCTCCAGATTCTGCCTCATGAATGTGTGTGTAATTCCTCTGGGCCTAGTTTTACCCTCTGAAGAAATCCAAATAAATCCGAGAATAAAACTTCTGGCTATATTTGGTGGCGGAATGGGCCGGGGACGCTTGTACCAGTTCATTAAAAATGTCAGGTTCAGAGGTTGAGCATGTACGCTGTCAGTTGACGGCCCACAATGCAATGCACCCTAGAGACGGCCGTGTACATCTGCCGCGACGGTGACAGTGATTGAACAATTCAGTCCAATGGACTCACACTTACACCCACACTCACACTCTAAAGACACACACAACAATCGTTTAAAGATGTGGGATAAATCAATGTTTTTTCTCGCTATGAATTGTTCACATCAGTCAATTAAGGTCTTGCATAAATGTTGTAGTGAGACTCTCTTCAGCGAATTACTGCTATAAAGCTCAACCCCCGTAGGTTGTAACAATTGTGCCTGACGCTTAACGTCTGCTACACAATCACATAATCTGTGACCGTCTCCCACAAGTGTCCAGCAACACAAATGATAGGAGTGTCTACACAAACCTCTGCAGCGACGTTCTCAAGCAAAATATCACATTTCAAGAACGTTGCTGTGCATTTTTTCGATTTACAATCTTTGTTTCAGTGAACATATACGATCAATTTGAAAAAAACAGATACATAAATGTGAGGAAATCGATCATATAAATAGATACAAGGGAGTGGATATATGACGGGGACTATTTTCTAAAAGCTCTCCCATTTGAAAGGTTTCCTAAAGCTGTCACCTATGGCTTCATTAGCTGAGTACAAATAGCAGCAATAAAATATATCTCCTTCAATCAATGAGGTCATTCACTGAGTTTCTGAGCAACTGTAAGTCACTCATCGAGGACATTGATAAATTGTTGTTATAATCCATCAGGTGTGGAGTTCAAAATGTGAAAATATCTGTTTATGACTGAGGTCAATATGCTCTGCAGCACAGAAGGTCAAAGGTCAGAGTCAACTCAGGGGGCGGGTTCCTGATAAAGACGTTAACAAGAAGAAAAGATGAAAACCAGCCGCAGCTTGCAGATGATAAATGATTTCTGATAATCAGTAAAGCATCCTGATTTATTTACTGACAGATACTGAAGCTAATAGCTCATTAGGAAGGAGCACCAAATATCTTTACTTGTGATTCTATACATTTTACTCACTACAACCACAACTAATTACAGAACCCGTACAGTATTAACTTCAGCTACCGGTGAATGTGTTTCATATCTCTTTGAGGAGTTTAAAATCTGGCTAATGCCACATTTGAGTGAATCTTTGAGAACATGTGAGGATGATGCAGAGTTTGAGAGACAGACTGTGGCTCGGCTTGTTTCTGTGTCTCACGCAGAGCAGATGGTCTCCACAGCAGTGTCGCTGTGGCGGTGAACTGCCCTGTGAACACGTCACCATTTCACCGACCAACTCTGCAAAGGACCGAGCAGCCGCCCGTCCTCATACTCTCGAAACCACATGCCACCCGTTTGTCGGCACGATGATTTAAAGGAAAATGTTTGTATTAATGTGAAAGGCTGAATTAATCTGGCTTGTCTTTATTAGCTATTAGGAGCAGAAAGGGCTTGGTTAATTATTGCTAAATGCTTATTCAAGATCTATGACCACATTTGAAAACCCACATGTTTAGACTTATTTTTTATTTTTATTTAATTATTTATTTTTATTTAATTCTTTATTTTTATTTAATTCTATCTCTGATTTACATATTGTGTCTGTGTTTTAGGTTTTCTTTTAGT
This sequence comes from Pseudopleuronectes americanus, assembly GCA_038501795.1. Classification (NCBI taxonomy): domain Eukaryota; kingdom Metazoa; phylum Chordata; class Actinopteri; order Pleuronectiformes; family Pleuronectidae; genus Pseudopleuronectes; species Pseudopleuronectes americanus. Next base: position 16,163,266 of record CM076730.1, on the reverse strand, counting down.
CTTTTATTGTGGAAAACACCTGATCCAGAAAGGTGCCATATAATCAATTTACTTTACAGGTTCACAGGTTCTTTGTACTGCTTAGTTTGTTGTTATTTTATTTAACTCATATTAATTTAGGAATATGCCCAACGTAGTACAGATTTAAAATGGCAAACTCCTTCCTCCACCATAACCAACGGTCCCCTCATTTACATCAATTTTCATCTCTAGGAAAACGACTCTGAACCCTGGAGGCTTAGGGAGGAGGAAATGGGTGGAGAGTTGTGGAATGACGCCCTCTGCAGACAGAGAGGAGGAACACACGCTGCTGTTGGATTTGAAACAAAGATCAGGTTACTCATAGTAGAACTTCTTCTGTTCTGAAAAGTAGAATCACACGCTTTCAGAATAGAAGAGAATAGAGGCCTTTTTTTTATCATTCTATTGTAGAAATTTACGATTGCTACTCAGGTTTAGTGCATGAAATCAGAAAAATACACATAGTAAAAAAGCACATATTATATTTATATATATATTGTGTTATTTTTATTATATATAATATGATATAAGACCTTATACATTGTTTATTGTATTAAATAATATACATTTGGACATTTTATACTGTATATGACTGTCCTTCTCATGTTATATATTTTAAGTTGTATTACACAACACCTAATAAGACCTTATATGTTGTATGTATAGTATTGTATAAGACATTCTATATTGTATCATGTAAGACTGTAGAAATTGTAGAAATCGTATCGTATAAGACCTTAGACATTGTAGATATTGTACTATGTAAGACTATATGTATATATGGTGTATAAATAATATTGTATATATTATTGCATATGACCATGTTGTTTATACCTTATCTTGTGATACATCAATGACAACACTTTATTGTGATTATCTGCCAAAGTTACGTTTTTTCTTTCAAAATAAAATTTCATTCGCACGCTTTCATCAAACCACACCCATGACCACACCCACCACCTGTTGTGTTCAGCCAATCAGATTGTGTCCTGAGAGTAAAAGTCACGATGGCGCCTCCTTGTGGAGAGGAGTGTGTCAAGCAGCAGCAGCTACGTCTGACAGACCCTGGATCAGGAAGACATGAGGCCTAGAGCTGGAGGTGAGTCCAGCACTTCTCACCTCCTCATCACAGAGCTTCTATGGAGGGAGGATGGTTCACACGTGGAGGAAAAGCTGAACTGAACAGAGCTGAAACATTAGCAGAGATCCTGTGTGGCTTTGTTTTGGAAAGAGGTTTAGACACCGAGTGATTTGAGCTGATTAGTTTGTTCCTTGTGCTGAAGAGTCTTCTTTCCTTGTTTGGTTGTTGACCTCGTTGTCTTTATTGTAGCTGAAAGCTAATGTTTTTAATGTTAATCAACAAAAAAAAACATATTTTGAAGGTAATCTGTGAATCAGGTTTGATCCACGTTGATGAAATGATCAAATGTAAAACATGACATCATGTCTCCAGGTTCTCATTCTCATATCTTATTAGTATGACTAGTACTGTATAGTGCTTCAATAAAACCTTAACATGACTGTGTCTCGTTTTCTCTCCTCTGTTTCTTTCATCTCAACTGAGTTGGGGGGGAAATATCTTCTCACCCACTGTGTTGATTGTCTGAACTGTGAACTATAATATTTTCAGGTCTCCGCTTAACTCTGTGAAGTTCATTGAGACAATGTCCTTTGTGTTGTGATGATGTGCCGTACAAATAAATATAAATAAATGGAACAAGTGTTGTAACTGTGCTTTGTATAACCAAAGTTCTTCCTGCAGATGAATAAACGCGTGCACAAACAATCAGACAAAAGTGCCATGGTCAGCAGATTGCAATGTCCACAGTAACTGTGAGTATTTGTTGTGTATTTCAGTTTATTGATTCAGAGTGTGAACATATTTCTCTACAGTATATTTGTGACGGTTTGCAGCCTTAAAGCAGAGACACGTGTGTCCTGATCTCACCCCGACTGGAAAATGTGATCAACGTGATCCTTTAATTCAAGTTTTATCCGGTCAGAGGGTCTGAGGATTTCTAACTACTGGAAGTCCCGCATGATGCTTCTTCCTTAACAGATCTCAGGGGGCTAACAAAATTGGGTCTGCAAGAAATAACTAAAACGTAACACAGCAAAAGGAACTCGAGAGAGGTAACAGTTGAAATCAAAGTTTTGTTCCCTTTCACCCAGGAGACTAAGGGTGAGTTGAACCCGATGTTGTGTGATAAGGTTTGCATTATGGCTCATCCCAAAGGTATTCGATTTGGTTCAGGTCATGGGACCGTGCATGCCAGTAGCTGCTAAATATACCTCAGGTCGTTGTGTACCCATTGAAATTAAAACAATTTATCCAATTATTATGGATTCAGAACAATGACTCATTAAAAAATTGTTTTCCTTTGACACAACTTGCCCCAAGGTGGCGGTAACATGAACCTAGTGATGGGGTCAATTGATCCCTCTATTTAAGCCTTGAGTTAAGTAGTAACGTTTAGTTTATTACCTTGTTTTGTAGCTTATGAACATGTAATAATGTCAAAAACATCTATTTTCATTAAGTTACAAGACTGACAACTTTACAAACATGATAAACTCACTTTGCCTGACAAATAGTTTAATAAAAGGTTTGCTCTGGTTTGCTTACCACCCTTATGTGGTCTATAAAGATGAGAGGTTTAAAGAAATAAAGTCTCAGTAAACAAATGGAAAAACAAAAGTCCCAGACGCCTCAGCTGAACCGAAACGGAATCTGACCCTGTTTGGGTGAGAGATGCTGTGAAATTCCTGGATCGTCGAGCAAATCTCTTTTCCACGGGTCCACATGACAAACCACTGGTCTTCAAGCTCTTCCTGTTGGCGCAGAGGTTTGTTTAAAAGCCAACAAGCAGCAGCGTCCTCTCAGTCCTGTGAGAACTTCCAGCTCTGGAGGAAGAGACCAACTTGAATCATGGCCTCGAGGACTCTGGTGGTGGCCTGCGTGCTCTCTTTGGGACTCTGCATCATCACGAGCAGCAAACCAACGGACACAACACACGCCTACTGCAAGATTGTGTGGTGAGTAGAGGTCTTCTATCCGTGCATTGGGGGGAAATATAAGATAAGAGACGGATGGTGATATGTTTGCTCCTTCTGTTCCTATAGGCTGATGGCGCTGCGCTGTAGTGACGTTCACATGGCTGTTGTGACTCAGATTAAAGCCATGGGCTCTTACAAGGTGAGAAAGTTGTTAAAATTCATTTTTTATATTAATTCCCTATTATAGATATTTTTTCAGGTGCCTGGAATCACTGTTAATGATTTCTGTCTGTTTCTATTCCAGCTCGGCATCGTGACCCCGACCGTAATCCAGGCCAACCACACGTCAGGGGTCGGGCAGGTCGAGCACATCAACTTCACCATGATCCACACAGCTATGGACCAGGGCTGCCATGTGGAAGTAAGTCCTATCTAAATCATCATAATCATCGCGGGTCAAAGTTGAAAATACAAATAAATAATGTATATTATACTCTTTATGCAAATTAACTCGTTTTTGTGTGGTCGCTGTGCAGGGTTCATCCATGTCTGAGTTCTGGTACAGCCTGTTAGACAACGGCACCAATTACTGTAACCTCCGCAATGTGATGCAAGGTACGTCCTCACACACTGATCAGTAATAATTGCAGTCACCATTTTGAAGTAAATTAATCTTCATTTTAAACAAAAGTGGCGATATACCTACATTCTAAAACAGAATCCGCTCATATAAAGGTGGATATGTCTGCATGCTCTTTATTCTTACCTCTCGGTTTGTCCACACAGGAAGTGGATTGACCAACGCTCCGGGCTTCGTGGAGTTCACCAACGAATGGCTCTGCCTTGGATTCGGACTTTCAACCTGCAAATGATTGTGAAATCTGAAATGTGCTTTTTTTTGTTATATCAAAAATGTCTGTACTGTGATGAGCTGAAGTAATTTGCTGGATAAAAGCAGTGTTGGTGTGTATTGTGAGAAATAATTAAATTTGATAAAGCCCTTCTAAAGACATATTGGGAATTAGCTCCTTCTACAAATGCTGTGTATGTATTGTATTGCACTTTCTATGTTGGATAATTGCAATGCTCTATGTATTGTATTTATAGCCATAAAATAATGAATAGTTAATTGCAGAACATCGGCTCTACCATTGACAGATTTCATTGTCAAACTAACCTGAACATCGGACCTGTTTAATTATTAAATGTGCTGCAGCTAAAAACAAAGTTCAAAACATGTTGATGCTTAAACTATAAAACTTGCAGACAGAAAAAATGACTGTGTGACAGAATCTTTGGACTTTGAACACGATCATCTTCACGCAGCATGAGCCTCTGAAACTGTCGGGAGGTTAACACGGAACGGGGCAGCGACCAAACAGCGAGGAGCAGGAAGTGGGATCGGAACACAAACTGGGCATCAGTGGTCAGGTTGAACCGTAGGAAACCACTGAGGGAAAATGAGACATGACGTTATGGCAATCTGGTTGAATTTTACACAGATGTATCGAAGGGGGGGGACATTTAAATTCTGACACATGAACCTCACTACGAGACATGTAATGGTAACCCTTCAATGTGAGGCCATCTAATTTAACAGTTATTAGCAGTTTATAAACTTTGAATAAATAGTTAACATCTTCTATAATCTTATATCTTCTCATTTGAAAACTAATATTTCTATATATATTGGAGTCTTCCTTCTTCTTGTTTTTCTTTTTGGATCAGAGCGTTGAACAGGGTTAGGTAACGACTGTTACAAAAGCAGGATGTGTGACGAACTAACCACAAGTTACAGTAAAGCAATTATCTGTGCTGCATTTCCATATTTGTCCTTCTCCTGCTTCAGCTCCAGAGTCCACAGGAAGTTGGTCAATCTCACACGTGTATTTCAAAAGCACTCGGTTATAATAAAAGATAAACAATGAAATATCAATCCTGATGTATAGTAACGTTTTACATTATGTCATATCCTTGATAACGGAGGTTTTAATCACTAACTATCACCATTAGTCCCTCCTCTAAGTTTGGAAATCGGTTTTCTAGTTGTTAAGTAAGAAACCTACGCCTCATTCTCCGATTATCTTTATCCAGATATAAAATGTCATCTGACTTGTGAATGATCGTCACACAGTGTAAATCAATTCATAGAGTGATTTACCAATTCTTGTTAATAATTGATAATGACATGAAAATAGCATGTGCAATGTCAGCAGATCTGTTTCTAGTATTTATTTAGTTCAGTACACTTCAAATAACACTTATCAGCGGCTGTGTGTTATATGAACAAAATCTTAGCATGAATGAGAATATTAAACGACAAGGCCTCTAACATGTCACAGGCAGAGACACCAGCAAACACCAGAAAAGTAATTAAAACAGCAAATTGTACAGTGAACTTTTCACAGACGTTCACAGGACAGAAGGCTCGAGTCTGTTACACCAGTTTGTTGCCGACATCAGCACAAGGCACCGAAGACGCCTGAAGGAAGCGAGCAACTATCTCTGCAGGGAGACGACAGCAATCAGGAACAACTGACTTTCTAATAGCGTCTTAAATGAGCGGTCGGTCTGACAGAGCATCTTTCAGAGCTCCAATTTAAAGAAACAAAAATGATGGACACACCAGTGAGTCTGACTCGTCACAAAGGCCAGTGTACAAGGCCGAATAAAAGGGATCAGGTCAATAATGTGTCTGTCCTCGTGCCGTCAACCACAGACATTAGAGATCATTCTAAGTTGGCCTCCAGGAGCCTCCTGCTGAGTTGCAGGATGTAAACAGACCTACACAGTGACACATGGTGAAATTGCAAGTTTTATTGATATTCATTGCTGTGTCCATACGATGGTTCAACCTGCTCTCATGTCTGCCCCTCAGGAGCCAAAACACAATCTTCCCCTTGCAAAGATGTTTTCCATTTTGCCCCAGTAACACCAGAAAAACTAGTAACAACACGAGTCAAGTGGAATTTAACTGAAATTTATTAAAGATAAGAAAAAAAAAGTATTTCCTTTGAAAAAAAAAGCTTGTTATTAATTGCAGGTGCTGAGCCCGTATCCCATGCAGGCCCATTCATTGGTCATCTCGATGAAGCCGGGTGCCTTGTTGAGTCCACTCGCTAGAATCAAATCACAGATGAAAATTAGGACCTCCCACATTCACGTGTAATTTACACAACAAAGAGCAGAGTGTCTGGACAGATGTTTCACTTCTTATGTAAGAAAAATGACTCACCCGACAGGATGTTGTAGAGGTTGCAGTAGTTGGGTATGTCATCGAAACTGAATGTGAATTCGGAAGTAACGGACTGGGCCTGGTAAATAAGCAAGAAGGTCGATAAGTAATTTGGCTTAGTTGAATAATACAAGGGGGGGTTATTGACTTCGACTGATGACTTTACCTGCAATTTCCTTCATATTTGCTGCTTTATAAATCTGTAAATATCTTTCTGTCAGCTGGACAAGTGTCCCTGTGTGAAGTGTGTATCCATCTAGTGCGCTGCTAGTTGTATTTTCATTTGCTCATCCGATTGAACACAAATGAGCTGAGGAACCTGCTGCACATCAGCACCAGACTGAAATAATGAAGGTCACTTTCACTCAAGGGCCCTCGTCCAGATGGTCTCTGGATTAGGAAATGAAGCAGCGTGTGGGTCCTGCTTTATTATATCAACCTGTCAATTGATATTGGGCTTTAATTATTAGCTCATTAGCTCAGACCGGGACATCCAGCGAGACTCATGTCGCCCTGGAGCTCGGAGGCATTCAAATGTGTGTTTATGTCTAAATACAAAGACATGATGTGTTGAGTCCACGCTGAGTGAAAGCATTAACATGGTAATACATATTAGAACCTCATTTAGCTAATGAGTATGACGTTCGACTACTATTACTACTACTAATGGTCCTTCTACTGCATGAATACCTTGCACATTGTCTGCACATATTTAATATACAGCACGTATTTCATTTATAAATTTAAAATTATTGTATAGGTTTGCACTCATTGCTCTTGTACTGTAGGTTCCTGTGTTGTTTTTTTTTGCTTTGTCCTAGATAATATTTTCACCAAACCAAAATCCTTGGCAATAAAATCTGATTCAGATTGTTGCAACAAGAGAACTTATCAGTTATTTGTAATTATTAATATTCACAACATATTACTTAATTAGGTTAAGATGCATATCATCTATTGTGAACTCATACGTCCAGTTTAATTAAAGCGAATTCCTGCTGAGGCAGTTTTTCCTTCTCTTACTTGAACAATGCAAAAAATCTTTGTTTGAATAAAAGAGCAGCTCAGATTCTTACAGCAACACGGCAGCCACCGGTCATCAAGGGATAGAAGTTGAAGAGTAATTCCTCAGGCTGGGCATCGACAGTGGACGTGTGGTTGGCGCTGACGAATTGAGGGCTGACGAACACAAGCTAGGAAAAACAAGATATTATTATACATTACATGCATGATTTTATTTTGACATTAGTGTGTATTTTTAAGCTGTTATCATTAATTGAAATTCTACATCTGTAAACATTAACAGATGAGTGGTCTTACTTTGTATCGACACACATCACAGCCAGCCTTAGGACTGAACTCCTGAATCTGTTCCACTATTGTGGAGCTGATGTCAGTACATGGTGTCACAAAGAACCTAGAGGAGAAGAGAGGTTTAGATGCATTTCAAGTTGAAAGGATCAAACGTTTAAAGTATAGAAGTTAGCATTGCCGACAATAACACATCTTCTGAGCTAAAACAAAAACGTGGAGACACACAATGAATAAGAAGCTTACCACTCGGTCTTGCAGAAGGCGTGGAAAGGTGCAGGAGCAGGAGGAGCACGGGGGGCAGCGGCTGAGAGGCCGAGCAGACCTGCGAAGAGAGCAGTGGCCAGCAGCAGAGTCGTCATGTTGAAGAGAAACTTAAATTGGTGGCTGGTGACCGGTGGCTGCTGGCTGGTGGCTGGTGGCTGGTGGCTGGTTACCGTTGGCTGCTGGCTGCTGGCTGCTGGATGCTGGCTGCTGGATGCTGGCTGGTGGCTGGTGGAGGTTTGGTTGGGAAGTGACTCTCTCGCACCCTAATTTATACAAATAAAATGGGGTCATCATGAGGCCCAGACAATGATGCTTGAAATTGATCTGATAAAATCTGTGACTTGTCGGTCTTGTGATGATCATTGTGTGACTCGGCCTTTTGCTGCAAGCAGCACGTGGGGGGTGAATGTGGCCCATTATTCATATAATGTAAACCTCATTAAAGGGATAGTTGACCCAAAAATGAAAATGCAATCATTCTCCACCCAGCAGTGTGCCGATGGAAGTGGTGAGTGAAGTGTTTGAGTCCACAAAACACTTTTAGAGATTCAGGCGTAAACAGCATTGCAGGCAAATTCAGTACAATTGAAGTAAAGGGTGACCGATTCTTCAAACATTAAAAAACAACAGAAAGAAGAAAAGAAAGAAATGCCTCCATACTGCTCCTGTGATGTCATCCAAATGTCCCTAACCCGCGACAATTCATTTTCAATTATGTACTTAGCCAAGAAAGAGAGAGATCCAAGAACATTTAGGGCTACGCTTACAAGAAATAAGGGAAATTCACTTATTTCACAGTGTTTGGATTTTGATGAAATATTGTTTTCAAAGCTCACAACCTGGACGTGTTTCTTTCTTCCTGGACTTTACTGATCAACATAGCAAAGCCATTAAAGAGCTCGACAGTCACATGTTTTGTGAATGACTGTCGAGCCGACTCCCATGTTAATGAAGAATAAGTGATTTCATGGACGTCATTTGCAATTGATATGCTGAGCCTTATGCACAAGAGGTGGAGACCACAGGGCCAAAGGAAACAAAGGAGATGTGGGCCTCAATGGCATTGCATCTGTTTGTTGATGTGGTTCTTTGTTTTATTAATTCCCTGTGGTTATCAGCAGCCTCCTCTTTCTTTACTTTTAAAGAAGTCATTCATACTCATCTTTATGAAATTAAACAGAATGAAAGAAAGCATGAAAACTGGGAGAAAATCTGAACAAGAAGAGTATCTTTAAATTTAAATAATAATTTATTATGTAACATATATTTTTGAATGTAACTAATGAATACTGCCCATTTTTAAATGTAAAGATAACGTAGGGTTAATTGTAGCCACACGTGATCCTTTTGTTTGAAGTGGTTCAGCACAAAGTAGTAATGGTAGTAGTTTGTCTTTATATATATTTATAGTAAAGAGTAAATTCTACTTTTTAAGATGAAATCACAGTGTGTTGAGGAATTTCTGACTTAAATTTGTTCATGAGAATAGTGCCTTTCTAAATTCCACAGATACTCCCTTCTCTCTCTAAGCAGGACCCAGGGTCAGGTTATAGATAAAGGTCCAACCAACAGCACATTGTAGTGTCTACGATCAGGTACTTTCATATCTAACTCAGACGCCCCAGAGAGAGAAACTTCTACTCTAGTGCGTATTTCATTTGTGGCAAGAAGTTAGGCCCCAATGTGATTTAGGAAAGCATACTCAAGGCTTAACAATCCATTATGATGCAAACACCTACATGTAACATAGAGAGGGACAGCAATTCTAACCATTCATGGATGTGCTGTTGGAATCAGTGATTTTAAGTATGTGTGTATATATACATATATTTGTACCTAAATGTATACAAAACTTTACAATTTTTAATTAGCTTCAGAAAAGGTTCATTTCAAAGATTGTTTATAAAGATGGACGCCATGACTCGTCCTCATAAGTGACACCAAAACATCTTTATCGCCACCCGGTGGCTGGATGACATTAACTCCAGATTAGTCTATCAAGTGGAAGGGGCGGGACCTCACTAGCGCGGCTCCACCCCCATGATCACTACCGCGCAGACTCTGGCTTCAGATGCGCAAGATGAAACTTTTCATATCTGTAATATTTTGGTTTCATTTTTGGAAACGTGGGAGGAGGTGGAGATACTTTTAAATACAGTTTTTATTCCATATAAAGTTCAACCCTTATTTAAAACATATTTGAAATTATGACTTTAATGTTTTAAATGATGTAGTATTTTGATCTTCTCTGTAATAACTGAGCTGTGTGAAGAAACTATGCGAGCACACTCCCATAGAACACTTACTGTGCCCTCTACATAATCATGTGTTATTTTTGTATATCAGGAAAGGACACTCGTGCAGTGACAATCTTGTTGAGAATTAGCTTCCGTCACCAGAGGGTTTATTTCCTCACTCAGTTGCAGGATGAGCACACAAGCACACAGACACGTCATATTAGACTTGCAAAGATTTTTATTTGTACTCATGTAGGAAAAGATTTCGACAATATTAATCAATCAGTCCACAGCATATATCGCAAATATAAACTATCAGAGAGGGTCCTCTCAACATGGAAGCTTTTTATCCCCTGCAGGTGGCGAGTCCGTAGCTCAGGCAGGCCCATTCATTGGTCATCTCCATGAAGCCCGGGGATGAGGTAAGTCCACTCGCTAGAATCCAAACACAGACGGAAATCAGATCATTCCACATTCATACTCCCACTCTCTTCATGTTAACTCTGACAGAAAAAATTATATAGCAGTGAACATTTGGAATCGTCTTCGAGTTTATTTTTGCTCACCTGACAGCAAGTTGTAGAGGTTGCAGTAGTTGAGGCCATCATCCAGAAGGCTTGTGAATCCAAGAGAAGTGGACATGGCCTGATAAGGAGGGGAAATAAAAAAATAAATGCACATATATGTACAAACAAGCATCCCACAGTTACGTACCTCTTAATTTTCTCTACACAACATCATTTAGAAATATACAGTTAAGATGTATTAAAAAAAACATAGATTATTTATCAACGTATATCTTGCCAGTGTGTCAGTCAACTGTTTCTACTGTTTGTCCTCATTTAATAGAAGTCGGATGAAAATTGAATGCAGCTGATACTCACATTGACACGGCAGCCTCCAACCATTACAGTGGAAGCAAAGTAGAAGGTTAAGGTCTCAGACTGAAGCCCGTCGACGGAGGTGTGGTTGGCTTTGATGGCATTCCCGAAGACGGACGCAAGCTATAAAAGAAATGTACAAGTTGCTGTTATACAGTATTTGTTATTATATTCACATTGGCAGTCGGTTGGACTGAGTTAGGAAGATGTGCAGCAAAGGGCCGGGGTCGGACCTGAACCCGTGGCTGCTGCAGGGCGACTCGAGCCCCTCTACACGAGCCCTTTAAACTGATATCATCCATTGAAATTCAATCCATCTGAAACCAGATGTAGTCAACAGATCAATATTCACTTACCTCATACTGAGGGCTCATAGCTTGAATCTGCATCACTATCGTGGCGTTGATTTTGGCACAAGGTGACGCAAAGAGCCTGTAGGGGAAGAGAGGATTGGATGTATTTCAAGTTAAAAGGATCAAACGTTCAAAGTATAATAGTTAGCATTGCCGACAATAAAAACTCTTCTGAGCTAAAACACAAACGCGAAGCAATAAGAAGAAGCGTACCACTCGGTCTTGCAGAAGGCATGGAAAGGTGCAGGAGCAGGAGGAGCAGGGGCAGCGGCTGAGAGGCCGAGCAGACCTGCGAAGAGAGCAGAGGCCAGCAGCAGAGTCGTCATGTTGAAGAGAAGCAGGTTTCCTGGGTTGAAGAGAGTGCGGGATGGTGGCTGGTCGCTGGCGGCTGGTGACTGGTGGCTGCTGGAGGTTTGGTTGAGCGATTGAGTCTCTCGCACCCTTAATTTATACAAAACAACTGGGTCGTCATGAGGCCCCACAATGATGCTTGAAACTGATCTGATAAAATCTGTGACTTGTTGGTCTTGTGATGATCATTGTGTGACTCGGCCTCTTGCTGCAGCAGCACATGGGGGGTGATTGTGGCCCATTATTCATATAATGTAAACCTCATTAAAGGGATATATCACCCAAAAATGAAAATTCAATCATTCTTCTCTCAGCAGTGTCCACAAAACACTTTTAGAGATCCAGGGGTAAACAGCATTGCAGCCAAATCCAGTACAATTGAAGTATATGGTGACCTATTCTTCAAACGATAAAAAGAACACAGAAAGAAGAAAAGAAAGAAATGCCTCCATACTGCACCTGTGATGTGATCTAAATGTTCGTAGCCCCCGACATTCAAATTTTACTCAAAACAGCGAAATTTACACCTTGTTGTTATTCTAAATATCCTTTGATATCCTCTTAGCCCGGAGTCGTGCTCATCATGCGCAAACAAAAGGAGCTTCACACCAATTTGAACATGCTAACTTAACATGCAACGCCTAAAGGTTACTTTTCAAACTCTCTAACAAAGAAGAAAATGTCTTGACATAAGATTCTGTTGAGTAAGTGTAAAGTAAGGTTGGTAGTACTTATTATGTTTTATATTGACTATTGTAATCATACTTAAATACTCAATAATTATTTTTATATGCATCATATTTACTAGTGCCACAAGGCTAAATGTTAAATGAAGCAAATCAAAGCTAACAGGAAACGGAAAAGAATCAGAACCATATCAATGCAAATTGGAAAAGATGGTTTCCCTTTTAAATGCTTGATTATACTCTGTATTCTTAATTCAGTTTGTGAATTCATTTCTATGTATTTCCCTCCATTTTCAAATCAGTTTTTAAACTATACAATGAATTTTCAATTATGAACTAAGCCAAGAAAGGCACAGATCCAGGAACATTAAGGGCTACGCTAACAAGAAATCATTTGTGTGCGCGTGTGTGTGGTTTTTTTACAATTTCACTTATTTAACAGTGTTTGGACTTTGATTAAATATTATTTTCAAAGCTCACAAACTGGACTTGTTTCTTTCTTCCTGGACTTTACTGATCCACATATCAAACCCAGCAAATAGCTCAACAGTCACATGTTTTGTGAATGACTGTCGAGCCGACTCCCATGTTAATGAAGAATAAGTGATTTCATGGACGTCATTTGCAATTGATATGCTGAGCCTTATGCACAAGAGGTGGAGACCACAGGGCCAAAGGAAACAAAGGAGCTGTGGGCCTCAATAGCATTGCATCCGTTTGTTGATGTGGTTCTTTGTTTTATTAATTCCCTGTGGTTATCAGCAGACTCCTCTTTTTCTTTAATTTGAAAGAAGTAATTCATACTCATCCTTATGAAATTAAACAGAATGAAGGAAAGCACGAAAACTGGGAGAAAATCTGAACAAGAAGAGTATCTTTAAATTTATATAATCATTTATTGTGTAACATATATTTTTTAATGTAACTAATGAATACTGGCCATTTTTAAATGTAAAGATAACGTAGGGTTAATTGTAGCCACACGTGATCCTTTTGTTTGAAGTCGTTCAGCACAAAGTAGTAATAGTAGTAGTTAGTCTTTATATATATCTATATACCTATTTCTTAATAGGTTGAGTAAATTCTAATTTTAAGATGAAATCACAGTGTGTTGAGGAATGTCTGACTTATATTTGTTCAGGAGAATAGGGCCTTTCTAAATTCCACAGATGCTCCCTTCTCTCTCTAAGCAGGACCCAAGGTCAGGTTACAGATAAAGGTCCACCCAACAGCACATTGTAGTGTCTATGATCAGGTACTTTCATATCTAACTCAGACAGAGAAACTTCTACTCTCACCAACTTCAACTGTTGTGCGTATTTCATTTGTGGCAAGAAGTTAGGACCCATTGTGATTTAAGAAAGCAAACTTAAGACTTAGCTATCCAATAGGATGCAAACACCTACATGTAACTTAGAGAGTGCAGCAATTCTAGTCATTCATGGATTCCATTTAAAGTTCAACAACTATATAAGACATATTTGAAATAATGACTTTACTGTTTTATAGCATGTAGCATTTTTATTTTCTCTGTAATACCTCAGCATTGTGAAGAATCTATGCAAGCACACTTCCATAGAACACTTACTGTGCCCTCTACATAATCATGTGTTATTATTGTATATCAGGAAGGACACTCGTGCAGTGACAATCTTGTAGAGAATTAGATTCCCTCACCAGAGGGTTTATTTCCTCACTCAGTTGCAGGATGAGCACACAAGCACACAGACACATCATATTAAACTTTCAAAGATTTTTATTTGTACTCATGTAAGAAAAGGTTTCTACAAGATTATTCAATCAGTCCACAGCATATATCACAATATAAACTATCAGAGAGGGTCCTCTCAACATGGAGGCTTTTTATCCCCTGCAGGTGGCGAGTCCGTAGCTCAGGCAGGCCCATTCATTGGTCATCTCCATGAAGCCCGGGGATGAGGTGAGTCCACTCGCTAGAATCCAAACACAGACGGAAATCAGATCATTCCACATTCATACTCCCACTCTCTTCATGTTACCACTGACTTTTAAAATTCAAGTTAATAAACAGCTAAAATAATATAGCAGTGAATATTTGGAATCGTCTTCGAGTTTATTTTTGCTCACCTGACAGCAAGTTGTAGAGGTTGCAGTAGTTGAGGCCATCATCCAGAAGGCTGGTGAATCCAAGAGAAGTGGACATGGCCTGGTAAGGAGGGGAAATTAAAAAAATAAATGCACATATATGTACAAACAAGCATCCCAGAGTTACTTCAATCTTCATTTGCTCTACATAACATAATTTAGAGCATATACAGTTAAGATGTATTAAAAAAATGTATAATATTTATCAACGTATATCTTGCCAGTGTGTCAGTCAACTGTTTCTACTGTTTGTCCTCATTTAATAGAAGTCGGATGAAAGTGAATGCAGCTTATACTCACAGTGACACGGCAGCCGCCAACCATTACAGTGGAAGTGAAGTAGAAGGTTATGGTCTCAGACTGAAGCCCGTCAACAGAGGTGTGGTTGGCTTTGATGGCATCGCCGATGACAGACACAAGCTAGAAAAGAAATGTACAAGTGACTGTTATATATATACAGTATTTGTTATTATATTCACATCGGGAGTTGGTTGGACAGAGTTAGGAAGATGTGCAGCAAAGGGCCGGGGTCGGGCCTGAACCCGTGACTCAAGCCCCTTTACACGAGCCCTTTAAGCTGATACCATCCATTGAAATTCAATCCACCTGAAAGACCATGTAGTCAACAGATCAATATTCACTTACCTCATACTGAGGGCTCATAGCTTGAATCTGCTGCACTATCGTGGTGTTGATTTTGGCACAAGGTGACCCAAAGAGCCTGTAGGGGAAGAGAAACAACACAGTTTGGATCCATTCAAGCTTTTAACTGGAAATAAAGAAACATTCAAATCCTGCAGAGTCAGAAATCCTCCACTTACCACTGTGTTCTGCAGAAGGCATGGTACGTAGAGGGAGCCGGAGGGGCAGGGGCTGCAGCCATGGAGCCAAACAGTCCTGCGAAGAGAGCAGAGGCCAGCAGCAGAGTCTTCATGGTCATGACTGGAGCAGGATCCCTTGAGTGGTCAGAGTGGTCTGAGTGTTGAGTCCCCCAATAAGCCCATTTATACAAGACAACAGAGTCATCATGAGGGCCAGCGATGAAATTGATTTGGTCATGGTTATAACTTGGTGGTCTTGTGGTGATTGTCTGACAGTGAGGTTGTATTCTTTGTTCTAAGGTAAGAATAAACAATCCTTGTTTTAGAGTTGGGCAGATATTCACCAAAATCACAATTTTGGGTTATTTTGCTGATATATGGTTGTGCTGCAGGAATTGGTGCCGCAAGTAGAGGAAGATCTACTGGGATGCTGTGGGATCGTTGGTATATTGTTTCACCTTCTAGTCACCTTGATGCATCAAGTCTCTATTAAACTATTCTGCACAAGACATCAGCTGCTGCATGAGTTCTCCTTTCACCAGCTTACAGAAAACTTCCATAACACAGTGGAAACCTTTGTGATCCATTGTAATCCTAAAACATTGGCAACATGGGTGTTCATAATCTTGCTGAACTTTGTATGCACACATTTATATGTATGTATGCATACATGTGTACATACACATACTATACATTATTTTGAGTATGTGTGTATATATACACATATTTGTACATCGATGTATATACTACTTTACAATTCTGAATTAGCTTCAGAAAAGGTTCATTTCAAAGATTGTACATAAAGATAGACGACATGACGCATCCTCATAAGTGACACCAAAACATCTTGATCGCCACCCGGTGGCTGGATGACATTAACTCCAGATTGATCTATCAAGTGTATGGGCGGGATCTCATTGCCGCAGCTCCACCCCCATGATCACTACTGAGCAGACTCTGGCTTCAGATTTCGCAAAATGAAACTTTTCATATCTGTAATATTTTGGTTTAGTTTCTGGAAAGTGGGAGGAGGTGGAGATACTTTTAAATACAGTTTTTATTCCATTTAAAGTTCAACACCTATATAAAACAGGGATCTTCAATGTTTTTCAGGCAAAGGTACCCCAAGCTGGTGGAGAGATGGAGAAGGGACCCCATACTATATATATTGTATAAAATTCTGTTTTATATTAAACTGGGCCTAGTGCCATATATAAACTTAGCTACCATGTTATTGTGCATTCAATACTAAACTATTCAAATAATACACAGGTTCATATATTCATGTTTTTAATTTAAACATGTGATAGGTACCGGGTGGCCTTGCCACTGCCATTTATAAACATAAACAATTAAAGACATTTAAATTTGTGGGAAAAAAATTGGTTGGAAAATAAATTTTAAAAAAATTAAAATATTAAAAATGGTCTCAACCAAAAATTTCCCGACCCCCCTGCAGTACCTGCGAGGACCCCCTAGGGGTCGCAGACCCCCTGTTGAAGACCACTGATATAAAACATATTTGAAATTATGACCTTACTGTTTTATATGATGTAGTGTTTTTATCTTCTCTGTAATGACTGAGCTGTGTGAAGAATTTATGCGAGAACACTTCCATAGAACACTTACTGTGCTCTCTACATAATCATGTGTTATTTTTGTATATCAGGAAAGGAAACCGGTGCAGTGACAATTTTGTTGAGAATTAGCTTCCTTCACCAGAGGGTTTATTTCCTCACTCAGTTGCAGGATGAGCACACGAGCACACAGACACGTCATATTAGACTTTCAAAGATTTTATTTTGTACTCATGTAGGAAAAGGTTTCTACAATATTATTCAATCAGTCCACAGCATATATCACGATGTAAACTATCAGAGACATGAAGCTTTTTATCCCCTGCAGGTGGCGAGTCCGTAGCTCAGGCAGGCCCATTCATTGGTCATCTCCATGAAGCCCAGGGATGAGGTGAGTCCACTCGCTAGAATCCAAACACAGACAGAAATCAGATCATTCCACATTCATACTCCCACTCTCTTCATGCTAACACTGACTTTTAAAATTCAAGTTGTTAAACAGCTAAAATAATATAGCAGTGAATATTTGGAATCATCTTAAAATTTATTTTTGCTCACCTGACAGCAAGTTGTAGAGGTTGCAGTAGTTGAGGCCATCATCCAGAAGGCTGGTGAATCCAAGAGAAGTGGACATGGCCTGGTAAGGAGGGGAAATTAAAAAAATAAATGCACGTATATGTACAAACAAGCATCCCACAGTTACGTACCTCTTCATTTGCTCTACATAACATCATTTAGAGCATATACAGTTAAGATGTATTAAAAACATTTATAATATTTATCAACGTATATCTTGCAAGTGTGTCAGTCAACTGTTTCTACTGCTTGTCCTCATTTAATAGAAGTCAGATGAAAGTTGAATGCATCTGATACTCACAGTGACACGGCAGCCGCCAACCATTACAGTGGAAGCGAAGGAGAAGGTTAAGGTCTCAGACTGAAGCCCGTCGACGGAGGTGTGGTTGGCTTTGATGGCATCAGCGATGACGGACACAAGCTAGAAAAGAAATGTACAAGTGACTGTTATATATCTACAGTATTTGTTTTTATAGTCACATTGGGATTCGGTTGGACAGAGTTAGGAAGATGTGCAGCAAAGGGCCGGGGTCGGGCCTGAACCCGTGGCTGCTGCAGGACGACTCAAGCCCCTTTCCACGAGCCCTTTAAACTGATACCATCCATTGAAATTCAATCCACCTGAAAGACCATGTAGTCAACAGATCAATATTCACTTACCTCATACTGAGGGCTCATAGCTTGAATCTGCTGCACTATCGTGGTGTTGATTTTGGCACAAGGTGACCCAAAGAGCCTGTAGGGGAAGAGAAACGATACAGTTTGGACCCATTGAAGCATTAAACTGGAAATAAAGAAACATTCAAATCCTCCAGAGTCAGAAATCCTCCACTCACCACAGTGTTCTGCAGAAGGCATGGTACGTAGAGGGAGCCGGAGTGGCAGGGGCTGCAGCCATGGAGCCAAACAGTCCTGCGAAGAGAG
Organism: Pseudopleuronectes americanus; assembly: GCA_038501795.1. NCBI lineage: Eukaryota > Metazoa > Chordata > Actinopteri > Pleuronectiformes > Pleuronectidae > Pseudopleuronectes > Pseudopleuronectes americanus. The sequence continues at coordinate 16,144,905 of CM076730.1, read as the reverse complement.
CAGAGGCCAGCAGCAGAGTCTTCATGGTCATGACTGGAGCAGGATTCCTTTAGTGGTGCAGAGAGTGGTCTGAGTGGTCAGAGTGGTTTGAGTGTTGAGTCCCCCAACGAGCCCATTTATACAAAACACCAGAGTCGTCATGAGAGACAGCGATGAAATCGATTTGGTCATGGATATAACTTGGTGGTCTTGTGGTGATTGTCTGACAGTGAAGTTGTATTCTTTGTTCTAAAGAAGAAACCATCCTTGTTTTAGAATTGGGCAGATATTCACCAAAATCACAATTTGTGTTATTTTCTGATATATGTTTGTTCAGAAAGGACTCAACAGTCACAGAATATGAAAGGATAATAATTGATAACATTAGGTTGATGTGAAATCTCTTTCTGGTTGGCCTTTATATCAAAAGCTAAGTACACCGATATTAGAGTTCTGCAGGGATTCAAGAAGACAAGTTGGAAAGAGGAGATGCAAACATCTAATTAAAGGTGCATTATTACAAATTACAAAAATAAAGAAAACACAGAAACAAATGAAAATATCTGTAAACCTAAATAGTTGTATATCATAGTATCTTCTCATTTTGTTTCCATGTTCATTTTAGTTATTTGACTTGTTTAAATATTGGGTGAACCAGCCCTTTAACAGACGTTTGCTCCTCTTCTCTTGAATCTATCACCACAAACTCAACATAATAACAAATAAGTCAACTGACTTGTGCATGACCATGAAGAATTACATGCTTTCATGCTTATCCTTTCTTTACCATGTGGTCCCTGTGACCAACAGGCATCATCAGTATCTGCCTACAGATACAGACAGACGTGCACATGATGGTACAGAATATCAGAATGTACATGTTAGAAAAATCTTGTGATCTGCAGCAGTCAGTGTGACTACAGCTTCTTCAGTAGAAAAGAAGTACAGCTAAACTTTAGATTGTCAATGTTGTGTGGTGAAGTTAGGGACTGTTCCTTTGGACTGGGACATATAAGGGATGGTGGTTCGTATTTAAATCAAAAAGCATATCAAGAATGGAGTGTATTTATGTAAAGTATACATATATATGATGTAATTTTATATTGTATACAGAGAATTTTACATTAATGGACCTTAAACATGCAGTGAAGACTATTTACACTTTGTCTTCTCAGTTATTTTCTCATCTGAAAGTCTTCTCCTTCTATAGAGCTTCTACATATTTACCATGACCTGCAGGACTGATCCAGTACATGAAGATGCATCACATGTCTCCACCTCCTCCCATTGTTCAATAAGGAATCTGAAGACAGAGGTGTGCATTGTTTCAGGCTCAGTCTCATGGGACATAAGGATTTACATATTGACCTTAAAGATTTGTTCCGTAAAATGTAAGTAATAGGGATTTATTGGCAGAAATTGAATATAAAAGAGTCCTAGTGAAGTTTTCCCAAGTGTGTCTCATCTAAATTGTAGGTCTTACCTTCGAATCAACCTTTACATTTAAATACTTTATGTTGCCATCTTTTTTTTTACAGTAGCCCCAGGTGGACCAACTTAACCCCTTTTGAGTTTATATTTCATGTTTGGAAGGGGAAGGGAGGTGAGGGGTTTTCAGCTGCAACATGCAACTTCACCACTAGATGTCACTAAATTCTACATACTGAACCTTACATTTCAGGGGTCTTTGATATTATGACCTTGCTCGAGTACATGTCCCTTCCCTCATGTGTTTGTAATTTATCTTCATGCTGTACTTTACCATGACAGTGTGGTTCTTTGCTCTATCTCATACAAACCAGTGAAGAGTGTTTTCAGGAAACGTGAGCGTGAGAACATGATACAGGACACTTTCATTATGCACTTGTTTTATTTACAACACACAGCATTTTCTTTATCCATGGATCATGATGGATTAAAAACAAAACTCTCCCAAGCAGACAGTATTACACTCTGTGTTTATGTACATCTCCTGTTCACTTCTCAGACACGACGCCTCGCAGTGCACGCGCCACATGTCCGTCTGTAAGATCTCAACTGCAAAATCTCTCCTCATTCGTCTGCACCCTTGCCTCTCATGGTGTATCGACCGCGGTTTAATCAGCCCCATCTACTTCCTTTAACGACTCTCCAGATTAGCCCTAATGCTTAGCAGCATTGAATCAAGGCAAATACAGAAAGCACTGAAGAGTCTGGAGATGGACGGAGGACGGGGGTCGGGGGTCGGAGCATCGAGACATCACACTTACACTTAAGTCCACATTTAAAACGCCGGAAGTGGATTTAAGTATCAAAAGGACCAATGTAAATGTGATTTACCTCTCAGTGATGGAAATAAACAATCACACCAGATGAACCGTTTGTTGAGGCTGCAACAGAAGGAGGAGGATCACTCTGTAGCAGTGAGGGGAAAGAAATCATTGCATTTCAAACAAACTTTATTGGCGGCTTCTTGAGATCTGAAGTGCACGGAGGAATAAATACAGCAATAAATAAAGTACGGACTCGCCTCACTGGCCGACTCTAACTCACCCTCGATGGAGCCATGAGACCCCAGGACCATAAACACACAAACCCTACATAAGACGTCACACATGACACCGAGCTTGGTTTTGTGTTCCCACCTTAGATCACAGCACTCATGATCCATCAGTGTGACATCTTCTTTCAACAATGACTTGCATTGCCTTTTTTTTTGCCTTTTTAGCTTTCTTCACCTAATGAATGATGATGAGAGAAAACAACATCGAAGACTTCAAACCACTGATTCTAGTTTGGTCCCTTTTTTTTGATACAGTTAACTTTTAAAAACTATAACCGATATGTTATATGGTGGCATCGCCTTAAAGCAACCCCATGTAACTTCTTTTTTTATTTTACCTTAGAATAGCTGCTTCAAAATGACATTCACCCCCCCTCGCCAATAGGTAATTTGAGTGGGTTGGTATTATCTCTTGTGACTGATATCAGAGACTTACATTTTAAGAATAATTCCGAACTGTAGATCCGTTAAAAACACTTAGAATTCGTTAAAAACAGCATTTATCTCTAATATTCAGCAAGGATTCTTTTTAAAAAGCAAGATATCTAAACAGAGTTTGGTGTATTTGTTACAGGGGCAGCTCTTCAGGTTCATGGGTAATATCCACCATTGAGTTGGGTTTCAGTTCATTGAGCTGGACTTCGCACTTAGTTTTTCTCTACATCAAAACCACTTACTCACTCCCAACACAAGTTATCACCACATATGGCTGTAGAGGGCGCTGTTGCTCAGTAAAAAGTTACTTAGCGTTGCTTTAATCTCAACGGAAGCTTGCATCAGATGTCCTGATGTCCGGTGACCATTTTCCAGTAAAAGAGAAACAAAAAAAACATGGAGCACCGATATTAAACAAATCCCGTCATGAACTCTCACAGACACGTTATCTGGGGGAAAAGAAAACTGTCGTCACATGTACCGTAGGCAACCAAAGGCAACAACCACACAATAAGTTTCATGGCGATCCAGGCTGTGCGCTGTGTTTATCATAGATTCCATGGGGAGGAAAAACAGCTTCTGCTCAGTTTAGCGCCATCTCACCTCAGATATAAAATCTACTGTGTTGTCTTTCATTCTTACCTGATAAATTGCTGTGTTAACACATACTCTATGTATGATATATATGCGTAACGTCATATAACATGATATATATGTCTGAAATCAAAAAAAGATTTAGCTAGTTTTGTCTGTAAATGTAAGAAATGTTAGAGTAGGTCTATAAATATTTATTAGTAATTCTTTAATGTAATGTAAGTGTAGTTTTAGTATGGTGGTTATTTGCAATTACAGTGCATAAAATACCCTGGTCCAATTATTGATCATGCCACCAAAACCAGTTTTAAGTTTTTCTTTACACCCAGAATTCCTTTTCTTTATTAATACTGATTTATTCATCTTATTGTACAGACTTCTTTTCTTTTTTGTCTTTTTTTAACAATAATTATTTTTGCTTATTATTTCCTCATAAACTTTATTTATTTGTTCAAACTCGTGAACGGATGGAGCAACTGAGCAAAAGCACTGGCTGCTGTTAACTAGATATGCAGAGAGGATTTTCTTCTATTATTTAAAAACAGGAAAAAGATGGGCACACGTCGTTTTTTTTCTCTCTCTCTCTCTCCATTTCCTTTCCTCCTCTTCCTCCCTTTGTCCTGTTCGGCGTGAAGAATCATGTAGACGTTTGCAGGGAAATGGAAAACAAAACAAAATGTGGATCAGTGAAGCTGCTTAAGATGCACAGACTGAAAACTCGTTTGGAGTATTAGCGTCCAAACGTGGCAGGAAAACAAGGGAAGCAGGATGTTGGCTGTTCAATAACTGACACCAGAGTACAGTACATATATAATGTGGGTAATTAATCTCCCTTTCTAACCTTCGCCGTCTCTCTCACACAGTATTTAACGCAGCTTTCAAAAAGCAATGGAGCCATCGTGGATCAAAGTGTCCCTTAACCACTGGTTGTGAAGTTGCATTGCGGGCATGGATCCACGCCCTCGTTGGCTGGTTATATTCCTGCTGCGTTGCAGAGAAAGAGAAGGGGAGTTTTAAGCAATCTGTGATTAAGGCAGTCTCATTAATATTGCAGAGAGGTTTTTGGCCCCTGTTTTGGAGACAGACCGCCACAACAGTCTTGAGTTCCCAGCTATTACTAACGGCTGCTTCCCATTCCCACAGATTACAGAGAAGACGGGCGGATATGAATAGAAAATGGCGAAGAAAGAAAACCGGAGCATGATGCCACAACGTTCGTTCCGTGGAGGAGAAAATATCCCATCAGACATCAAATCAGTAATCCTCTTTGGAAGAAAAGGTCATATTTGGTTTGTGTATCAGTCCTCCACACAATAAATAATCTTTTTACTGGGACCCTAAATAAAAATAAATAAAAAAAAGCAGAGCTCAGGGCGATTTAATTAAGAAATGGTAAAGTAGAAGCCTATATCTAAGTTGTCCATTGAAGTCGGTGCTAGGGGCTTTTTAAGCGACGTGCAGAAACGAGGATAGACAAAGGTCCCACTTACAGGAGCTTAACTCTGTCTCACTTAATTGAGTTCAATCCAAGATACAGAAAGAAGCAGATACATACATATTAGCTGGACATGGGACATGTGGCTCCCTCACTGTGTTCAGTTGAGTTCTGCTGATCGTTTTTGCCTCCTTGCAGCCCGCACGTTTTTTCCGTACAAGCAATTTTCAAAATCTGCCAACATGGCAATCCTCACGCACTGCGCCCTTTACAGTGCCTCCAATTACAGTACTTAGGGCTTCGAGCAATAACTAGGCCTTTATCAGAGCTTCACATCCCTCCCTATATGCAACAGTCAGATCCTCAGACCCACTCCTGCATGGAGCGCTTGCAGTACAGTATGTGGCGCTGCGTGCTCTTCCTCCTGAACTGGAAAACGGTGTAGAGGAGGACCATCATGCACAGCGCCAGGACGCAGGGGATGGCGATGGCCACTGCTTTCTCTGTGCCCCCCACGCTGTCCAGTTTGATGACCACGTCCACGTCGCCGCTGTCGTAGTGGCGCTCCTCTGCCGCCGGGGGGCTCCAGTCCCAGTCGGGCTCTGCGGGGAGGCCGTCGCAGCCCATGAAGTCCCTCAAGATGGACCTCGGGTAGGTGGGCTCCACGCGAAGCATCTGGTTGTTGAACTTCCAATACTCCTTCCCCTTGTAAAAGTAGGTGTAGCCTGGAGAGAGGGATTATGGGACATTATACACATCTCTCAAACAAAGACAGGAAGTGTTTGTTGATGTATGCAGTTGTAACGACCTCTGATGAATGATATGAACAAAGATTTAATCTGGAAAGCCAGAGAAATCAACCGAGCAATTAAAATAGCAATAGTCAAATTCAAATTTTCCGAGTTAACCTACATCTTCACCCAAAAAATTTGAAATTCACTCATTATTTACTCACCACTATTCCGACTTACCAAACGTTGATCTTTTGTAAGTCACATAATGATATTTACAGTATCTCAAGTCTCACTAACTAGTTTTTAAATGAGTCCAGTTAGCATATATACCATTGGCTTTGTCGACAAAAGCCCCCTGTGGAGAGTCAGGTATGCCCTTCCAGATGGTGATGGGTTTGGGATAACCCAGGTCCATGGTCCTCATATCCTCATTGTACCTCCAGTATCTACAATAGGAGAGACAGGGACAACGCAGCAGTCAAAACACAGGTTTAACCACCCCTATCAGACAGTTAACGACAGTTAAAAATAGCACTCAAAAATAGAGCCTGGCCGATGTGGTGTTCTAAGGGGACGATGCCCAGTGCCCATACCAGTACTAGGGAGTAAAAAAATTCTGATACCGATAAAAAAACGGTAACGATTCCTAAAATGCTGCCCTCAAACCCTTGTAAGAAATGTGAATTTATGCTTTTTACAATATTTTTTATGTATATGAGTTGCAGCAGGAAATGAATATCAAAGCTGCATATTTTCATATCATAGGAGGCAAAATGTCACACTTTGTCTCACACACGTACATCTTTGCATAAAACGTAATTTCTTTATGTTAGACAAAAATCATCGCGTTCCGTTGGTCGTGATGTGCAGCAGCAGGTTGAGGGATGACAGTATCATGACCTGGCATTTTGTCAGCTTCACCCACAGGGTCCCCTGACCTCTCTGGATATGATTAATCGTGACAGCTGAACAAACATGTGAGTCACACTGGCACTCCGTCAAACTTCAGGACTCAAAGATAAACAACAGATTCTCCGATGGGGCTGTTTTGGAACGACTTCGCTTCCAACTGCAGGTGAATGACTGCAACCATGAATAATTCAACACATTCACACACATTCATACAAACACTTGACAGAGAAGGACTTAAAACTCTGAAGTAACATAATCTTCATTACCACTGATGGTCCAACCCTTGAATTGAATGCTAATAAGCGGAATTTGCCTGTTTTTAAAGGAGAAGTATGTTGCTTTTTCAGTTTTGTGACCATACTACACACACACACACACACACACACAAAGGGGTGGTCAATGTCCGGAGTGGCCACTGTAAAAAAAAAGTCCTGCAAGGCTAAGTAGCTATAAAGTTCTTATAATACATCTATGGAAACTTCCTGCATGCAGTTGAAGTGTGTGGCCAATCACAATAAGGGGGCCAGCCAGCCAATCAGAGCAGACTGAGCTTCCTCGCCGGGGCCTTAAAGAGACAGTAGCTAAAACCAAGCCTTTCAGACAGAGGCTGAAAAGAGGAGCAGCAGCAGTTGATATGAATGCTACCTAGAGGCTTCTCCGCAACGCCTGCTAAAAAAGCCAGGTAACACGAGAGCAGTGACCAATCAGACCAATCAGAGGGCACTTAGGAGGACCCTTCAATGGACAGGAGCTCAAACCAAGTGTTGAGAAGAGGAGCTTCAGCAACCGAGAGTGAGGAAGTGATGTTTTTTCTGAAAACATTGGAGCATGTAATACATTCCTGAATATGAATATAATATGTCTCCTTTAAAGAGGTAATCATTGGTTTCAAAGCAACTTGTTTACGGATCTGCGAGGACGCCATATTATCAACACCCGAAATTAAAGACGCACACACGTCTAATTATTTTGCATTTCATGGGTAACAGCCCAAGAATAACAAATTGTCCAACAAACAAACATTGCATCAGTAAACAGGGAGCACCGACAAATATATAATATTATCATATCTACAAAACCAGATTAGAATGTGCAGTGAAATGTAATTTTCTAACCCACATTCAGTTTACTGTGATAAGCAAAAGACTTGAATGGTGCTCAAAGTGCTGATGCAGTTCTGCCCCAGTGCTTCACTCCATGACGGCACTAATAATCATTCCTCACAGACCTGTCTCCTTTGAAGAAGTAGGTTTTGGCGACATCCTCCCACCAGACAGCTGTCTCGATGCTCTGAGTGGGCATGCCGCTCCCGAACAGCGAGATGTCCTGAGGGTACGAAGGCTGGAGAGTCGTGTCCTTGAAGACCCAGAAACGGTTTCCTAAAATACACACAGGCAGCGTCAGGAGGCTCTGGGACAAAGACATTATCATAAAAATGACCTAAAAAATTATTATCTTTTATTTGCAAATGCACTGGCGGCTCCCAGCTTAGTCCAACCTTCTGGGTGTTTTTTTCCCATGATTTCAAAGGTCAGATGTATCACAGTGTTTACAATACCTTTGCAGCAGGAAATCTATGCCGTGTTATCCATAATACAATAAACTGCTGAATGATGCTCTGAAGGCATCTCCGCCGAGACTTGTTGTTTTTCATTGAAGCTTTTGTTGCGTTTAATTCAGTTTGATCACAAGTGCCTGAGGCAGAGTGAGGAGAGCTGCTGTGGTGGTGTCCTCCCAGTAAGTAGCTAGACACACACACACACACACACACACACGTGCACGTGCACATGCACGCGCACATGCACACACAACACAGAGTAAAGTCCCCCTGAGTGAATAAATAAAGCAGGAGGCACTCTGATCCCACTGGGGGACAGATGTCATGTTAATCTGCCTGATGGACGGATGTCTGTACCAGACGTGTGCCCGCTCTGTCATAGTAGGGAAGGAAAAAACAACCTCACAGTCACACTGTCTTTATATCGCTTTGTGATAAAATATTACTATACGATTAAAGAGCTCACACTTTCTAATGCATTAATATTGGGGATAAACCATAAAGGTAACACAATTTTGTCATTTGACAGTTAGTCTACTTTGTCATTAAGGGTAAGGGGTGAAAGGGTAATAGGCACAAAGTACTTTTTCAATTTTATTTGTAAATTTAATCCGGGAAGATGTTAATATTCAGTGTTTCATACCAAAGTGCATTGTGAGTAGTTTAAATGTGTTAAATGCGTTTCATTCCACATATTACAGCTGCATTTACTTGTTAAAAACTTGTTTGTACTTTCTTGGTGCATTGCTGTGTTTCTTGGTTCTGGCTTTCGAACAATGGGATGCTATAAAACCATTAACACTACTTGTGGTTAAAAACTCAACATGCAAATAATACATCTTCATTTTATTACCTTTAAAAAATACGAATTTCCCTTCACTATTTTCATAGACGGCATCAATTTTGGGAGGCAGGCCTTTCCAGAAGGAGTTGATCTGCATGGGGTAACCAGGGACCACCGAGTTTTCTCGAACCCTCCAAAACCATTGGTCCTATTCAAAAAAGGATAATGAATCATCATCAGCAGCAGCAGCAGCAGCATCATCATCATCATCGTCTTATTCTGATGATCTCCTCTTACCTTGAACACAAACAGCTCCTGTCGCAGGATGGCCAGGGTGTTGAAGCCTCCATCGCAGATGTTGGGTTTGGAGTTGGGGTTGGAGGGCTTGGCCCCTTGTGGGGGCCGGTGGGGTCTGGCGTGGCGGTCATGCTTGCGAGGGTCCAAGGGAGGGTGGAAGCGAGGTGGCGGGACCGTGGGGGGGGGGCCTGGTAGGCTGCGGTGCCCTGTCTGGTGGACCTAAAGAGACAAACATGATTCAACATCCTTCCATTAACTTTGTTGTATCAGTTTTTATTCACTCGCTGGGCTTTTATTTTAATTAATGGGTCAAGTATTAGTATTGGTGTTTGCAGTGGGATAATAAACTTATAACTTGGGCTTGGAACTTATTTATCACAGCTGACTCTTCTGAGCTCTGCTGACTCATCGTGTTTGGCTGGCCTATTTAACAGATGACAAACGCTTCTTCAATTCTGCCTCATGTCACTGACGCAGCAGCATTTGTAATTGTGATTAAGTTGCTTCAAAGCTTCGGAATATTGGCGCAAGATAAGACAGACGTGTAGTTACTGCAGAAAAGACTTACTTCCACATAATGTCTGATGTAAAGACTAAAGACAGATAGTATGAGGAATAAAGTGGAGAGGTACCGTAGATCTTCTGGATGCCCTGCAGGTCATCTTGAGGTAGTTTGAAGTTCTCTGTGTCCATGTACTGGTAGAAAGGAGCCATGATCGCTGTGGGGTCGTTGGAGTGCTCCAGACCGAGGGCGTGGCCCAGCTCGTGAACCGCAACCAAGAACAGATCGTTACCTGGAGAGGGGAAGAGGACAGACATGAACAAACATGAGGCGAAGGACAAGACTATATGTGTGATGGAAACAGACGCCTGAATCCTACGATAAGGTTCAGAAAATTGCACATTTTTACAAGAACTTTGCATCTTTTGATTATTTTACAATTTTTTGTTTTACATTTTCCTGTGGTGCCTCATAAGCTCAAGGCTTAATGTGCTTCAGGAATCAGAGTAAGACATAACATAAAACACATGTGGGAACAGATGCAGGAAATCCACCTCCTCCCAGGTCTCAGGTGATCACTTGATTAGGCTATGATCCGAAATAAATCAGCAACAATTTCGTAATCATTGTAAACTGAATAGCTAGAGGTTGGGAACTGTACTTCTTTATTTACTTTATGTGATGCCGTCTTTTCAAAGTAAAACCATTAAATATGCTGTTGTCATATAACTAGTAGATTAATCAACAAAGAAATAAATCATTTATTGCAGCCCTGAGCTGATATGGTGCACTGTAGTAAAAGTAAATATTAGTGAAGATATTGCAGAGCCTGAGTACTTTTCTCTCTTTTGCCTTATAAGAGAAGATAAGCCACACGAGCTGCAGCTCACACAGATCAGAGGAACAAACCCTCACATTGCCGCCCATGGCAAACAACACACAATCATATGACCACATACGTACCAAACACGTACAGATGTTAACCCAGCAAAAAGCCCACTAGCAGAGAATTATGCTCTACTAGTGCGGCGCAAAGTGTTACTAGTAAGGTTCCTGTTGTTACTAGTTGAACAAAAGTGCCACTAGTTGCTGAAAAAGAGTGACTAGTACGATTTTTTGTTCAACTAGTTCAGTAAGATGCCGAACTAGTTCGACCAAATGTCCAACTATTGCTGACAAAGACCAAACTAGTGGATGGGACTGAAATTTGATATCAAGGCTATGGAATAAATGCTCAATCGGCTTGCCATACAAGCACACACGCGCACGCACACACACACACACAGTGGGTATAGCTCATCTCACATTCAAACTCACACACAAAAGAAAAAGAGAAAATGTCATGGGCGGTGTCTGTGGTCAGCTCAGCTCACAGTGTCAGCTTGATTTAGAGAGAAGTACAGCATTTACATACAGCTTCTGACTGAAGCTGTCCCGAGGAGATTGTTGCCCTTTAAAACATGATATCCACTCCCGCCAGCGGTGCTGCGCCGACCAACCACCGACCATCAGCCAGCAGCCTAAAGGTTGCACCCCCCCTCCCCCCCCCCATGTCTCTGACACGAGCAGCATCTTTCACCTCGCCCAAAATGTCCCGTAAGGACTCCCTGGAGAGAGGCCGGAGCTGCCATTAGCACACATGTCAACATGCAACATTTACAGTTGCACTGCTGTGAAAGTCCATTAAAGGTTGCAGCGCCACATAGACGGAGGCAGGGGCTCTTCAGAATCTGCCCCAGCTCTCCACATGGATGAGCATGGGACACTGTGCGAGGAATTTAACTGGTGAGACAAATGACACAGGAGTGTGAGGAGAGGGGAGAGAGGAAGGGGAGTTGATGGGTGGTCAGCATGGTTACCCACAGCAAACTCTCATGGGAGAATAGAATGTAAGTGTTTGTCGCACACACACACACACACACACACACACACACACACACACACACACACACACACACACACACACTGTACAATCTGAAATAAGATGCCCTGTTCTATAGATTCTACACTATGGCTACACATTGTACGGCTTATCTATTCAAAAAGCCATTGTGAGCTACATAACACATAACAAAACACACGGCAGGATTGTATATATGTCATATATCCATAATAACATAATACAATATAACACAGTGGCCCAAGGTAACACAACTGACATAATATCACTATGCATATAATTCAGAATAATCTAATCTGACATAACCTACTCTACCCTAACATACCTTCATTTAATACATGCATCTTAACACCACATAATTAAATGACATTATACAAGACAAAACTCATGACATAACACGATCCATAATAAGCTAACCTAATTACAAAACCAATGACAATATAATATAACACAACACAGCATGACATAAGCCAACATAAACCCTTATATGATAACATTACATCACATTACAAAACAATAAACAACATTGCACAACATAATATAACACATTATAACACAACACATTAAAACAATATACCAAAACAGAAAACAACAAAATATATCATAACATAACACAACATAGGGTGAATTCTGTTAATTTGGGACATCTAAACTTCAGTCTGTTTATTTCCTGTGACAACTAAATAGTCAACAGGACTTTTACTATAGGTCAGCATGGATATCATGTGACTGACATCACATGACCTCGTGGGGGTAATGTCAATGGGATTGCACAACAAGGTCAGTGACAGGATTCTGACCAGATTAATGTTACAGGACACAAAGCCGTCATAAAGGAGACAATGTTTTTTCAGGCATTTCTCAGTTGTCCCACTTTCTCAAACATGATTGATAATGTGGGACAGTCTGCTTTGGGTAATCTGGGTCAGACATTTAAATTTTCTAAATGGGGGAAATATGCATTGTGGGACTTCCTAAGGTAAAAACTAAAAAGGGACCTTTGATAGAATGTTTTTAAATGAATTTGACAGTTTCTGTGTTTAGGCTCTGTGAATAATATAATTTTCATTGAGTCTTTTTTTCAAAATGCCTTTTAAAAATGTGTAATATTTAACTTGACATGCATAAATCATGTCTCTTCTGGATACTGTATTTCCATTCTTTCTTCTGGTGTGGATAGAAAACATATTAAGGTTTAATCAAAGGTAAAACATGTTAATCAAATGTGTAAAACAGTTCGTAATAAGACACAAAATCAAAATTGATCAAAAATGTCCCATATTACATGAATTTAACTGAAGAAAACAACATATTGAATAACACATATAACAGAAAACAGTATAACATAACAAAACACAACATTAAACAACATAATATGACATAACACAACATTAAAGGGAAACAACAAAAAATTTCTTGTTACTGTATCTTCTGTGTTGAATGACTGGTGTTTATCTGCTAGATTCATGCAGGCCTCTTTTGAAGCTTGAACTGAGCTACATCAAATTCACTGAAAACAGAATGGCCACAATCATGTGCCAGCAACCGGTGTCTTAAAATAGCAGGGCTTTCTATCCTGTCATCTGAAGAGCTTATTACACAGAGAGAGGAAAAAAAAACATTGAAATCCTGACAGATGGGCAGATGCGTCTTTACAGAGCATCAAAGACATCTCATCGCATTTTTTTAGTTTTTTGCTGAAACCCGCTCCTACACTGCACCGTGACACCCTCCTCGTCCCTTCGCCCTCCCGCCCGGCCATCTGTTTGTTTGTATTACATGGTTAGCGTCAGTCCATATCTTTTTTTCTCGATGACGGATCTGTTTTTCTGTTTCTCTGATGCTTTCCGCACTTGTTCCAAACCCCGGGCTGTTTTACTTCACTGTCAACATTCAGCATTTAATTATTTTTTCTTCTTCCTTCTCTTTTTACTTCTCTTTATCTCCCCCTTTGCATCTGTGGTTTCCGTCCCTGTTTCCTCTCTCTTTGTCACTTACTCTACACCACCACCATGTTCTATCTCCCCCGATTCAGGGTCGAAACCAAAGCCTGTATACAACGAGGTTCTGCACCCATTACTTCCACTTACCATCATGGTTTGGGTTCCCCAGGGTCCAGGGCTCGTCTGAGTCAAAGTGTGTGTCCCCTCCGATGCCTGGGCCGGGGAAATAGGCGTGTGCGAGGAATCCCCCCTCCCCGTCGAAGGGCGAGCTGTCACCGTGGAAACCCGAAGCGAAGATGATGGTGATGTCCACGTCACGCCTGCCGGCCTCCAGGGCGCTGTACGGAACGGCCTCGAAGCGTAAGGGAGTCACACCCTGCCACACGTCAAACGCCCGGCGTATGGCATCATGAGTCTCCCGGGAGCCCACCTTGGGCGTGACATTTTTAATGCTGCAGAAAGAAAAAACAGGTAAAAACACTCAAGAATGAAAAAAACGCCCTTGCAAGCTGTAGTTTACACAATCTCCTGTAAATGGTGCTGAACAGTCAAGTGACGAGAAAGTAAAATACATACTGCGTCCACCGTGCACTTTGAGATCCCATTAATTTCAAGTGAGCATTTCTAAAATGAGGAGAGCAAGTTGCACTTGACACAACTATTTCAAGCCCGGCAGCTTCCGCTGAACTTTCTAACACGGCAGTCGTTATCAGGCGCTGGCAGGCAGAGAGGAATGGGAAATCTTCTCCCTCCCTCTGCACTCATTTTCATGAATAAAGTGCAGTCGGCAGCAGGCCCGGCTCAGCACTGATTGACATTCCATTAGGAAAGGTGGCTCGTCAATTCAAATTCAGGGAGGAAGGAAGGATTTGAATAAATTGACAGTGTTATCGTCTGCTTCTGCTGTAACCTGTCAATTTGCAGCTGTGCCACGGACCCGTTTATCGGTTCTCCTCAGAACCCATTAAAAGCCGCAGCTTAATCAGGCGAGATAAGACGAGAGTTGGAGTATTGCTGCTGAGATTACGGACAATTTACACTCAGGATTTTCAAGCAATTTCATATTGGTTGGGAGAAAAGCCTTCAATCTTCATGCTTGCTCAGCTGAAATTGTTTGTTTTGTTCTAAGGAAAAAGAAGAATGAAATCAAGGGGCTTGAGAAATGTTTTTCATTTTTCCAGCGAGCTATTTATACGCCGGAGAATAAACATAGTCACAGCACACAGCGGCAGAAGTATGTGTTAATCTATGTGTTTCTGGATGTGTGACTTTATTTTTGTGTGTGTGTGCCCCCACATATGTGACGTATCTGCGCAGTCTCTATGACAACACAAGGCATGTGATCAAAGGTGTTCAAAGAGGAGAGAGAGAGAGAGAGAGAGAGAGTGAGAGAGAGAGAGAGAGAGAGAGAGAGAGAGAGGAGAGAGAGAGAGAGAGAGAGAGAGAGAGAGAGAGAGAGAGAGAGAGAGAGAGAGAGAGAATGATCACTGGCACATCTAAACCCAACAATAAGCGAAGCCAAACTCAATGGTTGCCGTGACAACTGCCTCCCCTGTCTTCTCACCTGTAGGTGATGTGTGTACGCTGCCACTTCTGCCCGGTCAGCGCATACCGCCGCGACCGCGACCTCGAAGCACTTTTGAATTTGTCCGGAACTCCACAGCGAGGCTTATGCATCCAACTTAGGGAAGAAGAGAAGAGAAGAGAAGAGATCTGATGTTTGCTGTGAAAGAAGTCTGAGGATGAACATCATCACGAGACAACAAACAGCACTGAGAGAGACTGAGGAGTTCTCTTCCTGACTGGTACCAGAAAATCACAGGTGTTGTGCGAAATACTGCTGAACTACCAATTAGCATCTCATTCATTCCACATCAGATTGTCACAAAAACACTCACAAAACACGCACAGTACAGAGGCCAAACATGAATCCTCACCTCAGCGTGATATCACTGCATCATCATGAAAAATGAGAAGAAGGAGAAGTGTTAGAAACCTTCACCCGAGGTTGTTTCAGGCGAGGTGATGGGGGGGTGAAATGAACATCTCTGTTTCTGCTCGTCACTAATTCACTGAAATATTGATGGATATTGCTTCTGCATTTTAGATGAACGAGTGGAGCATTTGCATTAATGTAACATCAGCAGCCTGGTGGAAAGTGCATGTGCATCTCAGCTTGTGTTTTATACATGCACGACCATGGCATGTGTGTGTGTTGGTGTGTGTGTGTGTGTGTACTCACTCCTTGGTTTTCTCATCCAGTGTCCCTGTGACATTGAGACCATAGACACGCTGCATGGCAGCGATGGCTGAGTGCAAGGTTTGTGCCGAGCGTAGGACAGACATTCCCGGTTCTGTGCGGGAAAGGTAGCCATACCTCTGTAGCCATCCCTAGTGGAGGGAAGAAGGGAAGGGATTAGGGCCTTTATACTCTGGCTATTTTAAGATTAAAAAGGATATAAAAGAAAATCTTCTCCTTGTTATTATTAGCTGCAGATATGATCTTGAATCTCCATCATGTTGTGTTTTAATAAGCTTTGGTCCCACATGTAACCATTTCAGCATATTCTAATAACCGTGCTTAGTGGTGGGTGGCAACACACACCACAGATCTCCCTTCTCCACATGGGGTACCTTGCTCAAGGGCACCACAACCATAGCTGTGTAATAAGGAGGAAGTATTGTTTGTTACTTTGCATCCCTTCTCCAATAAGTGGTGAATCCAGGGTGGCTGGCGAGATTCCAGCCACAAACCTGGTTCTTTAACCTCTAGTCCTCTGCCAATCCCAGAATGAAAATCAATATGAGAATATGGCAATGCATAATTCATACTGCAGCTTACAAGAGGCTGTGAGGTGTCAAACCATCGCTACAATACTTTTTCATTATTACAAGAACTGAGGCAGAGATTCTCTTGGTTAGAAATTGCATGTGAATAATCTGTTGTTTGCCGGATTCATCTATCCTGCAGCCCTCCAGGTTTAAATTAGATTTGCATTTCAATCCCTCCGAGTGACCTTAGTCAGAGTTTGTGTCTTGCGGCTGCCGGTCAGTGAACATGTGCAGGACTCGGGGCCCGGCCTCCTCGTGCCCTCCAAAGCCAGAGTGCAGCCCGGTGCTGAGGCGTGGGGGGTGAGCCGGAGCGCTGTCCTCGGGTCACAGGCAGCACTCGATCCTGATGCTGAGGGGCCACAAGGTGCCAACGCTTCCACCCAGCTGTGCACATGCCAAGCAGCTGCCTCCCCATCCCACTGCTATGAGAGATGCTCCAGCTAACCTGACTAGCTGTCTCCTCTGTCCATCCCTCCCCCCTTCTGCCTCTGCCTCTCGTTCTGCTGAGCTAAACGCCTTGTTTACTCCATCGCTTTTCTCCTCTCTATCGTGTGGGTGTGCATTTCCTGTTTGTTTGTTCAAGCACGGAGGTAGATTTTTGTGAGCCTGAAAATTAAATAATGATGCATGTGTGTGTGTGTGTGTGTGTGTGTGTGTGTGTGTGTGTGTTTGGGATTGTCGGCCTCAGCATTTAATTTTGTCAAACTGGTGGGAGGGGAGCCTGTGAGGGTGGATGCAACTAATAAGGTGCACAAAAACAGAAAATCCTATTATGCAACTTGTCTGTGTCAATGCTTAATCTCCTCCAACACTAGGATGCTGCCACTGCATGTCAGACTTGATGCTGGCCTGTCACTACACTATGTCAAGCCACAGCTGCACAATGTTGTATATTAAACACACTGAGGGTCTGTTTTATCCCAAATGTGCAGCCGGATCTCAGATCAGCTCCTGCACCGCAGTGCAATAACCCCAGATGAGCATCCTTCTGTTCCATCGCACCCAACATATGAGGAATGTTCCGTTATTTTCTCGGTGAGCTCGTCCTGTCGGGCTCACCGTGTCTCCATGTTGTGCTTTAGGGCGATTGTGCCCACGGATTAGCCGTGGAGAGGCCGTGTGTGTGTGTGTGTGTGTGTGAGTGTGTGAGTGTGTTTTCCTCGCTCGGGCAGATGATGTGCAGGAGATGGAGCTCGGTCTCCTGTGATGGAGCAGGGGAGGGAAGGGAAGGCCATTCATCTTACCTCAACGCTGAAGTGGTGATCCTCCTCTCCGGACACGGCGCACGAAATCCAAAGCGAGGAAAGCAAGCAGAATGCTGCCGCGTAAAAGCAATCCGATGGTTTTCTTTTACTGGAGGATACTAAGGTCATAATGACCCGTTTTTTCCCGAGTGTTTATGAGGAGAAGCCGCCCGTCTGCTCGTGGCTCTCGTGTCAAACGAAAACCATCGGGCGAGCTGTCAAGGCAGATTCCGACGGAATAAAAAAGAAAAGCACCGCGCGTTCTGTTTTTCGTGCCAAAGAAATAAATCCCGACGGCGGCGAGAAATGTTCCGATGTCAAGCAGAGATAACGCGGCACGTTAGACGCGCTGGCCTCGCCATCCTTATTTACATCAGGGTCTACATCCATCCAGCGGCATCAATGGCCATGTACAGTGCCCAGGCTGCGCAACGTAGAGGCTCCCTCCCGACTCCACGCCTGCGCTTTGATTCCCTCTCACAGCGCAGCATCCTGAGCGCCGCCGTGCACCGTGCGCGAGAGATGCGAGCAGCGTCGTCCTCCAGAGCTGCTGCTCTGTGCACGTTTGACTTTTCACTCTGCAAAGCCCAGCGGCTCTGTGGAAATGTGAAGCTGCACATGCACGGTCAGATAGAATGACCTGAAATTCCAAGAATAGTAAACAAAGGCCTGATGGGCCCCAGATAATGGCCGGATGCAGCCTGCAGTCGTGTGCTGATGAAGATATGAGATAATATATGAGAAAAAAAATGATGATGTGCAATAACTAAATATAACGTGCACATCAATCACTCAGGTAACATAGGGATGTGGGACACCTCATGATGCTGCAAGTTCTGCCTTTTTGTGGCCCACTTGTAAAACAACAAATCTGGCCCAAATATTCCAAAACAAACGTGGGCCTATTGTGGCAAACATGCAGTGCTCTATAGGCAAGGTGGATATGGCCCAAATAGCACAAAACAAGTCTGGGCCACCTTTGGCACCTTTGGCTTACCTGTGGCCCAGCTCTGGCAAACAGGAGCAGAAGGCCCAAGTACCATCATTGTGTGCTGTATGTGTGGGGCGGTTTATTGTGTTTTGATGTGGACCAAATCTGGACCCAAACAATTATGTTTCTGCACAATCACTAATATCATGATGTGGCATTGTTGGTGTTTGTGTCTCCTGATCTTTTGGTTTTTAGTTTAATTAGTGATCTGTTTATTTGTTCTATATTTGAAGGTGTCCTTGGACATGTAGAGAGGTGCCTTCAAATGAAAGGTATTATTCTTATAATTACATAAGAAGGGGATTCATCTAATCATGTTCATGTTATCGTATAATATTTATATTGTCAACACAATCATTTGGAGCTCTCTCGTCTCCTCATAGTCCAAGATTCAGGCTGCTAACAACAACATGCCTGGAGGAAACTAAGCCACAAGATGGCGCTGTTTCCCTGAGGAGAAGTGGCCGCCAGCTATTTGCTCTCAAACCTCTGAGGACACAGCGGATCCACCCCACATGAACTAATGAGCCTAGGAATTGATCCGAGTTGGATTAAGTGTGACAGGCAGCAAGGGGCGTATGGGGAGAAGTGAAGGTGACGCTCAGCGCAGCATCCATAACACACCTCCTCTCTTAATGTTTACATACGGTCGTGGATTCAGGGCAGAGAGGTTTGGGTGATTTGTCCTCCGCCTTGTGTCTTCAGGGTGCAGCTGGGTGAAATACGTCAGCAATAGATGGTTTAGATAAGCGTTAAATAACAAAAGAACAATCTCCATCCATCCTTTTAAACCATTTATCTGTGCACTGTGAGGAGGCGTGAAGGAAACTGTGTGAGGGGCAGTCTCTGTGAGATTTGACTTGTCCAGTGTATCCTGGGTCCATCCTGTGGTTCTCTGTCAGTGGACAAGCAGCCATCTCTAATGTCTCCTCCAGGGGCAGTGACTCATGACTCTGAAGCTTAAATCCAAGACCCCCTGCAGAGAACTCGACATTTTAGCTGATTACATCCATGATTTCATTCAATCAGCCGCTTGTAGGAGAGACATCTGGAATAAATTGCATCGGCTAAACTGACAGATTAGTGGTTTTGTAGTTTCTCCTTCTCATGACTGATTTGAATGAGAGCGGGCTCCCCCTTTTAAAGGAAGAGAACAATGGCTCAAGCTTTTGGAATGCAGACCTTCGACCCGGCTGTAGCACAGTCATCACCAAACCACCAGAGGAGAACACTAGTAATCGCGACAACCAATAAATCTTTGTCCACAGACCAAATAGCGACACCTACTGGACCGAAAAACAGAACCAATAATGTTTCTTTAAAAGTAAAAAGAGAACATCTTTTACTGGAATTGAGGATTTGATTTTCTACTATTTCATATTTCTACTCCACTACGATCCCGATGCTACCTGGCGGATTTGAACCAAGAACCTTCTTGCAGTGAGGAGACAGTGATATCCACCCTGTGCTGCTGTTTTTATTACATTTGTTTCAAATGTTCACTCCTCCGTTGATGTTTTCTCTTATTAGTTTATTTTGGCTCTTACAAAGAACTCCCTCCCCTTGATGTGTGCAACATAATTGAACAAAATTGTTATTGAGTGAACGCCAGCAACCTTATACCTTTGAAATGTGAACACACACAGAACCCTCACGCAATCAACCACATTACTCATAACTGTGAACAAGGTGTTTTTATGTTTTGAAACAGGAGGTGACTAGTTGAGGAGTTGAGACAGGGATTCCTATTCAAACAGGTTCATTCATTTACTTCGAGGTGTTTACTGTGTAACTCATCGGGGCTTCCATGGAGACCACATGCTCCGGCAAGTGAACGTGGACCGGAGCCAAAAAACCAAAGGCCTCAATCGGGAAACGGCAAAAACAGAGAAGTGTGAGACACATGAATTACAAAACAACAAGCAGCTCCTGCATTCAAATATTTGCCGTTATTATTTCGGTTGAGCTTTAGGAAATTTTCCCTTCGCGGGGCAGATGGTGAGATACAATATAATCTCAGTGGCTTCTCTAATTAAACCTAATTAATTGGTACTTGACAGTTTGTTCTGAATGCCTGAGGCTTTTCAACTATACTGCTGAAAACAGGATTTACAAAGCTATTAATAAAGCTCTCATGGATTCAGTCACATCTAATCTAGGTCTGATATTATATGCCAGCGACATGGCGGCTCTGACAGCCTGAAATAGTGCAGAGATTCACTGGGAGCAGTGGTAGAACAAAACTGAAGATAAATATATGGATCTTTGAAATGTCTTTGCTTTTTATTTCATTTAGTTCATCTAGAGAATTAAGAAGTAAATTCATGATATTCGCAACACTACATGTCTTTATAAGTTTATTCTTCCACTATTATTATAAAACACTCAATGACAGAGTTTTTCAGCTTTAAATCTATTTCATACTGCAATACTAAACATCTTTGAAGGAATATTTTACTATTGAAAAGGACAGAATGTTCAAAAACACTTCAACTACTATAGTAGTTTCAGCTAGAGGCCATTGTCTTACATCACAGTTTTTTGATATCTTGATTTTGAGTCATCGATATTTAAGTTTAAGCATTATCCTTTCATTATTATTATTGTGTTTAAATTGTTTTTTATATAACATATGCACAGAATAGAAATAACTCTTATTCCTATTACCTATTTTTTTCAGAAAACATTGAATCATCATGTTTAAGAAGCTGGTTTATTCGGCCTGTTTGCTTAAATAATTACAATATTTATTAGAATATTTTTTTATTGCATTTTCCACTGACTGATCAATTCACGTAAGTGTTTCAGCTCCAATAAACACCTTCACTGGTGCTGTCTTTGGCAAATTCATTCTCGGGGAAAAACCCAACTGGTGTGACGTCTGCCCGGGTGCGAGCAGCAGATGCTGTGCCTTCCAGTCACCGGTTATCCAATATGATCCCATACCGTTTCCTCTCTGCTCTATAGACGCTCCATATGCAGTGCATGACGGGGAGATAATAATGACAGGGGTGGGGGTTGGGGGGGTTGGTGCGTGCCGGTGTTGCTCGGTCCATCTGGGCTCTGTCATGCAGATCAGACTTCAGCCCTTCAGGATAACAACTCATCTCCCCTCACGTTCACACAACCTTTACGCCTCACTGAACCACCTAATAAGAATCCTAGTGCCTCCCCTGGTTCATCAAGCGGCCTTAGAAGTTCTGTCCTATATTGCTTGAATTTACTTGACAGAATGTAAACGTCTCAAATTTGTGCAGCATTTATGGCAACATACTAATTGGGTTTATAATTATTAGAGGAAACTGTGGCTCAGGACGTAGATCAGGTCGTTGTTTGGACAAAAAAGGTCGGTGGTTCGATCCCAGTCTCCTCCATTCCGTGTGTGGAAGTGTCCTTGGGGAAGACGAGTGTGCATTATATAAATACAGACCATTTACCGTCATCTCTGAAGATGAAATGGGTGCGTTATGTATTTTCTTGGCCAACCAGCAGCTGTCCTCCCTCCTCTCGCTCCTTCACACACTTTCTTCCTTCCTCTCTCTGCCTCTTTCTTTTCTTTTTTCTCATCCTCCCTCTTTTGAAATTCCCAGTGGCCCGGCCATTATTCTGGGTTTGTTTAGCGTCTGTGCTTGGCTGACAGACAGCGGCGGTGTGAGGCTCCCTCTGCTAAACGCTCAGTCTCGGGACGGCCACGGGCGGTGTTATGAAACCCTGAGTCAACCGGGACGTGTCTCTGTTTCACTGTGGAACATTTCATAACGCAGACGTTGGCCGGTGGTGTAGAAATCGGCCGCTGGTGAGGAGTCAGAGCGACTTCTTTCTGTTTCCGCCTATAATGAGCCTCCATGTGGTTCGGAGTGAGGTAAACTTAGGTTTCAACACATTTAAAAACCAGCCCATGAGTGGATTTCAAACACATGACCCTGAGGTGAAGATGAAATCTGCTTTCCACTGAAACTGAAGCTGCGTAATTTGACCATTCTTGATTCTCTTCATGAGAACTGGAGGATTTGAAAGTTTGGAACCTCGCGATGGAAATAACGTTCTTACTAAATGGAGCTGCATCACTTAACCCCCTGATGTGCTCACCCAAAAACAAAATCCCCTCAGTATCTACTCCATCTATGCCTTTTGGAGTTTCATGGTTTAACTGCGTTGCGGCTACATCCGGTAAAATCTGTGTAACTTGCGACCACAACTGGATTTGGCTGCAGCGCTGTTTACCCCTGAAACTCCAAAAGTGTTTTGTGGACTCACACACTTCTCCCACCACCTCCATCGGCATAGCGGTGAGTAGATAATGAGGGAATTTTCATTTTTCTTTAAACAACAGAGGGCCCAGTTTCCCAGTGACACTTTCATCACATCCACAGCGCACTGGAACCATCTTGCCGATGTGCTTTCTCATGTGAAATGTTAGCCCCACATTAGGGCAATTTCTCCTCAAAGAGAACGCTCATAATTTGGCTCCCACACAATATCCCCTTCCTCCGACAGAACAACCGAAGACGATTTGCTGAGCCATTAAGCCGCGGTAATGAAATAAACACCAGTGTGAAAAATGATTTCTATCACTCCTGTCCCCATAGAGTCTGATCTGTGCACAACAACAAACACATTTAAGCAGCTTGACATCCAATTAGACTCGGCTGAGATCAGAGGGACACTCTGTCAACAGTCTAGACGTATTGTCCATTCAACCCCTGTATGACACTGATACCAGGGTTGTCTTCCATATGCACCCACATCAGCAGCTAACCAACAGAGAAATCACCATGTTGTCTCTGCTTTTATTGGGACGGGTTCAATGAAACCTTTAAAACGTTATTTCAGCGTCAACAAGAGTTCTCATCATTCGCCTCAAGCTCAGGGGACACTTACATCAGATTGATGGTAGAAGAAAGATAATGCTCAAGATTACAAGGATTGATCAAACTTTATCTCAGATCATTTTTTTGTGATGATTTCACCCAAATTCTACATTTCAGGGCAGTTTCTTCAGGCTGTGGCCAAAGTGACAACTCCTCACCAAGCAGAAATATTAATCATTATTAAGAACAATAGTATTGACTCTGTTCCGTTTACGTTTCTCAGGTCCGGGGTTCTGGGATTGTGCCAATCACTTATTTGAGTGGCTCACTGGGAGAGCTAAATAGAATGGAGCCATTAAGTTTAAAAATGTAGCCGAAACTATTTGTTAATGGCAAAAAGAGAAACATCTGTTAAACTGATCTGATCAAACCTTCTGATTACAGGAAAATGATTTCTTACTCACAAAGATCAAAAAAGAATCTAGTCTAGATCGAGTAATTCAGCAGCCTACTTAGAAATATATCAGTAGTAGAAGTAAACAAAAGAAGTTTAACACATTCGAATATGCCTCAGATTTGTAAAATGTTGTCTATCTCTGCCTTAAAAGAGAGTAAAGGAGTAAGAATAACAAATCTTGGCGTGACTTTAATCGTGATAATAATCTACTGCATATTGACTGAAATGAAATATCTTTATATCGTGCGATTGTTTTGGATATTAGGTGTTTCTGCTTTTTTTCCCACTTCTCTTCCTGTACCTGATTTTTGTCACACAATATCACGCAACTCAGCATGAAGCATTATTTAACTTAGTTCTGCATTTCTCTGACAAACTGACACCACTGGTTTGGTCACTTTCAAAACTTTATTGTATTAGTGGAAATGATAAGCTTTGTTGATGTATGACACATTAAAGAATATACATTATAATAAGACACACTACATTAACTGTAATAAAATTGCGAAAAAATGCAAAGTACTGTATAGTGACAGGAAATTTAGTTACAAAAAAGTGGATGTGTGTGTGTCGCAAATAAAAGCTACATATTAAATTCTTAATATAAAGTTGATGGTGCCTGTTCAGCTCATTGAGTCCTCAATACAAACGTTATTAATTACACTGTTTCCTGAAAACATACATTTCCATAAAACAGTTTGTATAATGGTTTTCCGCCTTTGTTGCTATTGAGCGTTTATTATTACTTTTATTATTACTAGTAGTAGTAGTAGCAGTAGTAGTGGTGCTAGTAGTAATAGTAGTAGCAGTAGTAGTAGAGGTAATAAGTAGTTAATTGTCCAATTTAATACAAAGTTTCTCATTTGTTGCTATTGAGCTGCAAAATAATAATAATCACTCTAATTGTTATTGTTATTATGGATTGTATTATTATGAATACTTATACTATGATGTTTTTCTCCCTCTACCTGTGAGGCGCATCTGTCCTCCCTCCTGCTGACGTCAGAGCAGCAGCAGTGGGAGCCGCAGCAGCAGCAGATCTCCGAGTAGGAGGAGCAGTCAAAGTTTGACTTTCCCACAGCAGGAGAAAGACTCTTTCACTCAGGAACCAAAAGGCGACTCGGAGACTGGGAAGTTGTGACACAACAGGCAGGAATATCTCGCGTGGCGGACATGGAGTGACACGGACTCGTGCGGGAGCTTTCGAGTAACGAGACGAGCCTCACGATGGAAAGCAGTTTGGTGAAGTGGATCAGTCTCACCTCTGTGCTGTGGCTGGGCTGCTGCGCACTGGCGGAAAAGAAAGGTACGAGACATTACGACATGTACGTGGCTGTGGGTCGGAGTGGGGAGAGGACTTTCGCTTTTCCTCCTGGAAACACTCCGGATCACTTTACTCTACACATCACACAAATCTCAGACAGGCTCTCCAGAAAAGAGAAACAAGAGAAAAACGCGCAGGGAAACATGATCCCGGCGCTGGAGGAAAAGTTTCTCACAGTCTCGCTGTGACCTGGTAGAAATGCCACAGAGGCTCCGGCGAAGTTTTACGCACATGACTCACCAGCAGTCCACACACAGACGCGGGTTCGAGGGGGTGGGAAGTGTTGGATTAGCTAATTGGTGGAATGCGCAAAGACGCATCTGTGCCACATCCACAGTGACTCAAGTACGCAGATTTGCACCACGTTGATGATGATGGTGGTGGTGGAGATGAAGATGGTGCAGGGAGAGGGAGTGTAGATTGTGCAATTTCTCACTTCTTTCTGGGCTGTGCGTTTTTATTTCTCCTTCATATCGTTGTTTTCGTGCTCTGACCCGTTTGTAGGCAAAAATAGAAGTAAAACTGGGACATGCTGTTACCTTCAAACACACTAAAAGTACACAAGTAACTTTTTCTCATCCTCACAGCCTCACACCGCCACAGTCTCACATTAGAGATGAGGTCTCTCAGCTCTTCCCACTGATCTCTCTGAGCATCCTCTGACATGATGAGATGATGCCACGGTGCATCTGTGCAGCTCTTGCATCTGGTCCTCAGAGGAAATTAGATGAAAACGTGAGGACAGGCCCCTTTATTCTTCAGAGAACAGAGCGTCCTGCAGTGAAAGTATGAAAACAAGCTGCTGAGGACGGAGGAACAGGGAACTTGGATTCTCTGGCTTTTTGGCTCGGCCCTGACGTTAAGGTCAAACAACTCTTATTTTAATGTCACGGCAGTGTTTTGACTGTTACTTAAATTTCCCTCTGAGCAGCTGAGATTTCAGGGTCTCTAACCGGACACCTCACTATACAGCCACATTCATATTTGACTACACCCGCAAGGAACACCCTTGCACCCCAGTGGTTAGATTAAGTGTTGTTGTACGATTAAAAACTGAAAACTACTACAACTGCCTCCACATGCACGTCGGAGGGAGTCGCACTCCATCCAGGCCAGATGTCGGCAGAGAAAGTGACCACATCTCTTCAGTCCCTAATGAATTTTAACTTCCTCTTCTCATGAATCACCACTGTCAAGTCTTGTTCCTCCATATAAGCAGATGAGCACAGTGTGTGTGTGTGTGTGTGTGTGTGTGTGTGTGTGTGTGTGTGTGTGTGTGTGTGTGTGTGTGTGTGTGTGTGTGTGTGTGTGTGTGTGTGTGTGTGTGTGTGTGTGTGTGTGTGTGTGTGTGTGTGTGTGTGTGTGTGTGTGTGTGTGTGTGTGTGTGTGCGTGTGTGTGTGTTTGTCGCCAGCAGCGCACGAGTTGCATCTTTCCTGTCCGCTCCGACAAGCCACAGCCAGTGCTGGTTTTCACAGGACCATAACAAATCAAGAGTGTTTGTGGGCCAAAAAAGACAAGAGTCCCTAAATATTTCTGGGCGTCTAAACAAACCAGACGGAGCGCAGCAGCAGCAGGTCTCCCACAGTAAATAAGGATTATGGGAATTTTTCTAAGTCCAGAGAATTTTGGAAAGGAGCAGCTGTAAGGAGAGTTACGGTACGCAGCGCAGTTGTGTTTAATTACCTCATTTTTTGAGACTGATTCAATATCCAGCAATATGCAAGGTTCAGCCATCTGGTCCGACAGGTTTAGTTGTTGTTGTGTTTCTTTAGTTTTTGGCCAGAGGCTGAGACAGATGTTTCGGTGTGGCACAACGTGTTTTTTTAGCTGATATGTGTCAACAAGATGTCCAACTGCAGTAACTTCCCATAATCACAAACCTCAAAACCCCCAAAAGATTAAATACTGAAAGACATAAAGATAATTAAAGATTATTTTTGATAATAAACTATTTTGATAATAAAAGATTACAGATGTGTGCTGTTGAAGGTGCTTTTCAATACACCTAAATATAGATGTAAGAACAGATTTTTTTTAATGTGTCATCAAAGGAGTACGTCAGGAGCCGTAATCCAACTTCTCTTTCCAGTAAAAACCAGGTTTTCAAAACAAGACAAAATACAGTCTTCTTCTGAACTTGGTGGCAAAGCATTTCTGAGATAATCCAAAGGGTTTTATGAGCCTTCAAATGAAGGATAATTTCCTCAGCCCACAAAGGAGCATGTAATCCTTCGACCTATTTTAGAATCTCCAATCCGCGAGACGTGCGGTTTATCAGGGGGCGGCCGACTGTTCGATCTAATTCAGCGAAGTCTGTTTGACCTGAAAGTGTTTGTGTTGCTAGGAGCCAAGTGAGAACATCTGCTCAGCTGTTTACACGTGGAAGTGACAAAAGATTGTCGAGGTAGAGAAAACCTCGAAATAGACGAGGACCAGAGATGGAAAAAAGATAAATCTTTGCTCCGTGTTACAAGAATTTCAACAAAAACGGATCAATGAGCTGGGAAGGATGGAGAGAGAGAGAGAGGGAGAGAGAGAGAGAGGGAGAGAGAGAGAGAGAGAGAGAGAGAGGAGTCACATTAACAGTCATGCTCACTTTATCACAGACATAACAGATTCCTTATTTTCTATTCAATCACCAATTAACTCCTCACCTCAATAGTGATTGGCCAGATCATAGCATAACAACTTATAGCCACAGTAGAACAGGAGGTTATGTTTTAACCACCTGCCTGTTTGTTTGTATAAGTGAGATCATCTAAAAAACTACCTAAGCCATTACCTGGAAACTTGGCAGGAGCAGGTGCTGTGAGTCCGGGAAGAACCCAGTAAGTTTTGGTGTGTATCCGGATAAGGAGGCAGATCCTGGAATCTATTCATCACTTTCTTCAACATTGCGAGATACCTGGTGTTTTTTGACTTTGTCCCAGATTTGAAGAAATATCTGGCACGTTGAGTAAACCAATGTCTATGAGAGGGTTTGAAATTTGGTTCCAGTGACTGAGGTATATATTCAGTTTTTCTAAGCTTATACACAAAACCAAAAACAAAACCAAAAACATGAGCAAAAGTCATTGGTGAAAATGACCCTTGTTAAGAAAATGGATCTGTCCCTGTGTCGGGATCTTTTATTGGTTCTCTCTTGACCCATTTTCCCTATTGCTGACAAACCAACAAACAATCAAGCAAATGGACAAGGGAGTCAGCAGAACCTCTTTGTCGGAGGTAATAGTCGCATATTGGAAAATAAACAAGCAGGTGGCCATTACACCCCATCCATCAGCCGCCCTCCGGTTGCATTCCTGTCATGGGGACGACATTTGGAAATTAATTTGAGTTTTGATAAGTGCAGCCTCTCCCACAGGAAGCCCACCTGTCAGTCCTCCACTCGGCGGCAGCCCGGGAAGGTGCGATGGGTCCTGCGGGAGGCCGACAGGACTCGCTGAATAATAGAAAAGCTCTTTGTCCTGTCTGCTGGCATGCTCTTTTTATTAGCTGTCATCACGTGTGGAGAGATTGTAAATAATGCCCGCAGCTTCACCCAGCAGCCAACCACAAGCAATAACTGCGCTGATTTATTACCCAGACGGAAATGCTAAATGGTATCTGAATCAATTGAAATCTGTCCATGGATGAGTCGTACCAGCGAGGGGATGATTAACGCTTTTTATTGTATCCTTAAATATTTCTAAACTTTTGCAATCTTTAAAAAAATGCAGATCTGAGGTGAACCAGCCTCTTTAACTGTGTTAACCTGTGAATGATCAAACTAATCTCAGGGACATGTCAACGGCCTAATCCTTAATCCCCAGTGCGACGCTACCCAGCTCATACTGGGCACAGGATAACCCGCTTATATCAATATGCTTTTTTTCAGAGTTAATGGTAATCTAAGTACTGGACAGAATGAGATTAGAAGATAATATAAAGGTGAAGTCCGATTCTACCCTCTCTCGGTTTCAATGTGCTTGCACACCTGCACAACCTGAGCTGAATCATGATAATATTTCTCTCCTGCAGTGCGTTTTCTGTGTTCTGACTAAGTGCTTTTCCCTCTGTGTTGCGTTGGGATCTAACAAGTCAGCTTCCTTCATCATTCATCTTTTTTTTTCCATCACTCTCAGAGAAAAAAGCGGTGCCTTTTCTTTTCATTAAAGCCCACTCTCCGAGGTCAGATGGACGTCGGTAGTGAAATATAAGGGTTGTGATCCTGTGTAATCCTAGAATCTCCAGTCTGCGTTTCAGGGTCCTGAGTGGGCCTGGTTCTACCGCTGCTGGTGTGGAGGCGTGCTGCTGCTCTGACGACCTTCCCAGACTTTCATCTGCTGCAGCCATTGTTGCAAATATGGTGTTTTCGGGTTTCAGGCCGTGGGAGCCGGAGGATCATTTCTCACCACCCTCCCTCCCAGCTTTGATAAACTGCACCACGTCTGAGTGGTAGAGAATTTTTTTACGGAGCTGCTAGCAAGGTGCAGGATTTTGGTTTCACTCTGGGACAATGGGGCCTCTGTAGCGAGCGAGTTATCTGGCTGCACCGAGACATCTGTAGAGCAAACGAGATCTGTGCCGCGCGGCAGACGCACCCGAGGCTAGACGCGTGTCATCGGGGGGGGAAACACGGCAGCGCAGCAGCTTTTGTTCTTCGTCTCACTTTTATGACTCTGAAAACAGCAAATCTATTGTGTAACCTTAAAAATCAAAAGGCACCGCCGCCCCGCTAGAGTTAATTATGTGTCTGGTTATTCTGCTGAGTCTAAACAAACCATAAACAATACAATTTGATGTAGTGTTTTCGCGTCTGACATTAATATTTGATAAGTTAAGAAACGCTGACTGTTGCATGACTGATATGAATTATTCAAAGTCCTTGTTTTGGCCTCCCGCTCAAAGAGAACCAGCGTTGTATGGTGATGCAACTGAAGCAGCTCACATCAGTTGTGTAAGTTTGTATACATCCAGGGAGAACGCAGCATGGAATAAGTGAGTGCATGTGGTTACTCATTGAACTGTGTTGTGTACTTTTGTTTGCGCATGGTAACAAAGTCATCCGCTGCGTTTATGGCCTTTTCCATGATACGACGCTCGCGTGTGGAGACTCCAGTGGAAAGAGACCCAGGAATTCAGTTTGGAAAAAAAGGCCCTCTGATATCTTCGCATCTCATCAGGTGCAGTGTCATGTTCGAGGGGAAAATGGGCCACAGCTCCAGTTGAGTAATCGAGCCTGTGAAAGTATTTCTATCTCTTCAAACTGATCTGACCTGAGGGCGCGTCGGTGACACAATTTCATCAGATTCAGTTGTTTCAACTTCAGCGTAACGTTTTTTTTGGGGGGGAAAACAGGACCTTCACTGTTAATTCCCACGTTCTCATGGATGCAGAATATATTGATGGATCATTAGCAGTGTTTATGAGTGCCTTTTATATTGGAGCTATCAACTTGGCCACAGTATAACAACATAATGTTTTTTTAAGAAACAAAGAGAGCTACTCAGTTTTTCAGAAACTTTATCCACAAGTATTTTGATAAGCAGTTAATTATAATTTTTGAAATCAGATTGACATCTTTCATTCATTTTTTAAAGAAAAAAAAACCCAACAACAAGAACTTTTACCAAGCTCAAGTTTCTCAGATGTAAAGTGTCACATCACTTAAACTGATTAAACTTTTACCCTCTGTAAATAATTGTTTTATGACTTTAAATATAAATCAAACCAAATCATATAATTTGTTATGTCAAGGTTTGTAATATATTGAGCTTATAACATTACAGAGAAAGGGTTCCCACTGTCAGTTATTGATATAAAAGGAAAAATCTGGAACGTAAAGTAAACACATTTATGCAGCCTCATATTTCATTTACCATCAGTGTGTGCTTTATTTTAGTTTTTGCAGAGAAGTTCCCACTGGAAATAGCAGAAATACAGTGATGGAACAAATGCATGAACTTAGCTTGATTTCTGGGTTCCTCTTTTCATTGGCTGGTGTGGTCTTCTTTCCTTTACATTCATGCCAGTTGTAGAAAGTGAAACATTTCTTGCCAGTTAAAATCCCTTCTGAAGAAACCTCATGTTTTTCATTTGTTTGACGAAGCAGTTTTCGAACGTGTCTCGTCAAACTGGAACTGCTGAAACAGTAAGTCTGCTCTGGTAGCGAAGGTAAAGATGGAAAGTGGGCACTGAACATGTTTCGATCCTGGAGGCTTTAGGCTTGCATGACAACTCTGAATCCAAGACACTGTGTGAACCCAGCTCGAGAGCATTCAGTCTGAGGCCTTTTCCCCCTTAGACACAAATAGCTGTTTCATTTGTATTCAGGGCTGAGCTGCACGGATCGTCGTGTCATGATGCAAATGTAAAAGATGTCAATGAGATGGACTGAGGTGGTGCACTGATCTAAGGAAAGGGCTGAAAAACAGGAGAGTCAAGGATAGACAAACAAACATCAGAGGGACGGAGTGAGATCTCTGACTTCGGAATCAGTGCCCTCGTTCATTTGCTCATCAAAGAGGCTCCAAGCTGCTTCAGGTTAGCGTTGAAGAGTCAGACAAGACAAGAGCCGGTCCGCACCATCCTGAAGAACTTGTGTAGGCGTGGCATCTTCTCCAATGACCCCCAGGTCATTCTGAGTAGCAGTGCTTCAAACGGGAGGAATCCCCTACAGGGAGAAGAACAATAGCTTCATCAACAAACGTCCCATCGCAGAATATTTGAGAAGAGGGCGCCGGTCGAAGGGCTGGCTGCTGATCTCTGAAGCTGGCTTCCCTCAGCCTCTTCCTGTGTGGTCCATTGGCCCAGTAAAACTAAATTCTGCACTTTGTGCCGTGCGTCATTGTTAGTGGTTTGGACCTTGTGGTACATGCAATTTCATTTGTCCAATTTTTACAAATGAATTCCTGCATTTGTCAAGAGCTATTGTGATGGAGATCCACAATGTTTCATTTGTAATTCCCCTCTGCAAGGTAAAGAGAGGAGGAAGGAGGGGGCTTCCTGCCTCACATCCTGATTAAAAGGATGTCGGAGTTCTTTAACCTGAAGCTTGAAGCTGTTTGGATTGGCTCCGCTCTCGACTGTTGCTTAAAGGTTTGACTTTTTCCAAATGCCAACAATGGAGTGTGTGAGAGTCAATGACGTAAAGTTGTTCAGCTTAACTTGATATAGATTTAGTGCAACTGAGGTTTAGGGTGAATATGATTAAACTGTATTTGTTTTATATTATTTAGGCCGTTTGAGATAAGCCAGATCAGACTTGTCTTTCAGTTTCCATCGCTCGGCTACCGATGACAAGTGTTTTCTTAGCCAGTGTCATTATAGCATTACATGCTTCATTGCACGGGTGTGGCAGAGTGGCAAGGCAGTACATAACTTTACAGTAGGATATTTATTTAAAAGGCAAGTAGGAAAAACAATTGCATAGATTTTGTAATATATTTTAATTGAACTAAAATATGAGTTGTTATTGAAACAAACTCTTGAAATCATCAGGGGATTGGATGAACTACTGAAACTCAATTTTCCCAGCATGTATTGTTTGAGGGTGACTCCTTTCTGAGGAACACAGATAAGGACATACAATCCAAACATGAAACTGCCTATCATGACTAATGTGTGACTTTTTTGATCTGTTGAAAGAACAACTTGTATTTGATTGTGAACGAGGTTCGTACGGTTCTTGGTAAAACGTCCTTTTACCGAGCAGAGTTTCTCACGAGCAATTTAAACATATGCAGCCATGCAGAAGGACTTGTTAACTGATACCTGTATGGCCTCCAGGTTATAGTCTAGACCCGCTGTCACATCCTAGAATGGACCTGGTAGTGACAAGTTGCAGAGTGCAAAGCCTGAAGTTTCCTGGCATACAATGAGCCTGCTGTGGTTCTGATCCCTGTGCTCCCTAACAGGAGAAACACGTTAATAAGGCTAGAAGTTAGGTAATGTACACTGGGAAAGGGGCAGGGTGCCAAATAAGATAATGGGACAACATACACGACTGAGAAATAAGAAAAAGAGGAAATGCATGAGACG
The DNA here is from genome assembly GCA_038501795.1 of Pseudopleuronectes americanus. Classification (NCBI taxonomy): domain Eukaryota; kingdom Metazoa; phylum Chordata; class Actinopteri; order Pleuronectiformes; family Pleuronectidae; genus Pseudopleuronectes; species Pseudopleuronectes americanus. The sequence continues at coordinate 16,111,608 of CM076730.1, read as the reverse complement.
AATGTGTAGGCCACACTTGAATGAATGTCTCCTTCCCTGCAGAAACCCCTAAGTCTTTGGACAAAAGGTTCTTTATTTGGGGCTTTGTCGTCTTCTCTGACACAGGCTTATCTGTCCACCCTGACCTTAACGTTCCTTGTAGACATGACTTTACAGCCCTGTGTCAACAGTGGGGAGAAAGGATCCCTGTTCGCTGGAAGTTATAAAGGCTGAGGGGGGAACTGAAACTATTAAGTTGTCTTTGGGCTTGATGTTGACTCAGGACAACTGATCCTACATACAAATATCAGATAAATACCACATGCATTGAAGTAGTAAAAAGATAGGGTGTAATGGAGTCTGAAGTTTGGTTTGGACTTTGTTTTTTGAGACACAGTTGGGTTTATAGCTTACCAAATAAATCACTGTATGGGAAACCGTTCAAATATTTTCAGTTCTTTGGAAATTGTTCCATTCTACTTCCTGCATTCGTTTTTCAGGTTCAGCCACAAATCATGGACTCTGGTTGCTTTCTATGAAGTGTTAAGGATCCGCAATGTTATCACATTTCATACTGAAAGGGATGTGAATGGTCATATCCCATTTGATCTCAGTCTATCCAAAAACTGTGGAGTAATTTCATTCAAAATCCAAACTGTCTAATGTTGTGATTCAACATCTGGAACCATGAACCTCTGTAACTTTGGATGTGTTGAGCTCCCAGCAGGACAGAATTGTTGGATAGGATTACCGAATAATCAGGTAGTTTACTTTATGCCCAAAGGTGTGTTTCTTCATTGACCTGTAAAGTTTTATAAGTACAATCTGCGTTATTGAATTAAATTAACAATGTTGTCAATGATTACCAAGATGCCATTATCAAATTCTTATGACAGAGAAATGTAAGTGAGGTTTGATAGTTTTACAATTTCACCATAAACTTTATAAAAAAGAAAACATATACAGTACAACCAAACATGCAGAGCTTTAAAATAATATAGACATTCTTACATGAATCTGAACATGAATGCATATCTTTTCTACATGGTTTATTCAATAAAAATATAATAATAATATATCATATATGCATGTATCTGCAAACAGATATATGAAAGGTTTATCAGGGAATATTTCAATAAATCCTTCCAGCTCTAGTGGGAGGTGAGTTCCTGCATCAGAGAGCCAGCATCACCTATCAGGGAGGAGATGATTGTTCATGATAGCGTCATGGAGGCTTGGCTCGGCTTCAGATCTGTGACTCCCCCAGCACTAAAACACAACACTCAACAAAACGCCCCTCGTGCACTATACCTGCTCTAATTACCTAATAAGTTTCAACAACACCAACGCTTCGTTGAGCTCAGATTTAATTTCCTGGTGGGACTTTGAGCGTAACATCTTCATTACCTCATGTTTTCATAATTGAAGCCAGAGGCCTGTAAAAAGAGGGATTCTGTTTGCAATGTTTCCGTCTATAAAAAAAAAGACGGAACTGCTTCTCAACTTCTTTCCACTAAACCATTAAGGGAGGCCATATATTGGGAGAACATGCCCTCGCACTGCAGGGTATCACAGCCCCACAACACTTAAAGCATCACGGATTAATGATCAATATTTGCTGCTCTCTCCTTTCATATTCATAACAAACCACTCGCAGGAGGAGGGGTTCCCTGGTAGAAATACCCTGGAGTGCATAGTTGAACTAGTGCCAGGCAGCAAAGGATTAGCCCTGGGGGACCAGCAGTATATCCACTGCCTCAACAACCTCTTCCTGAGCTGATTAAACAGGCAGAGATTTTTTTTTAATATGAATCCACTTGTTTCTTTTTTATCCAAGTATTATTGCAATAATCAGGCACCCACATGATTTCCAAGAGATTAAAAATGCTCAAAATCTATTGTGTTATGAGGTCAAAAGGACATAAAAACAAGCGACTAAATTAGATTTGTTTTAAAACCAGTATAGCAGGAGGTTCTTTAAATATGCAGGTTGAACTGGCAGAAGAGAAAATATTGAAATTCTGCTTTGATAAGTCTGTATTTCTGGTTACTTTTTATTTCTTAATACCTCCAAGAAATGAAGTGATCTGAACTGTCCAAGATCTCTGCTTGGTTATAATTTATAAATGCTTGGCACCTGTTAGTCGATTGAAAAACATCCGAAATGAGATCCAGGATTCGGAGCTGGAAACATCATTTAATCTGCTTTTCATGGTTGTAATGGACAAAACTATCTCACCACAAGGTCTGTTTCAGAGCTGCTCCAGAGCTTTTGATCGTATCACACAATTTTTCACGGAAGATTTGCTCAGTTGTCATGGAATCATAAATCTTAAAAAACGTCCTCCTTTTTGTCTGTGCACTCCGAGGCCCCTCATGTCAACGATTGCTTGAAAGGTCAGACTGAAACTTTATTCTCGACCGTGGAAATAGCGCTTGACAAAACAATGATCTATTTAGTAGCTGTTCCGGAGATTTGAATCATATCACAGAGCAAAGTTTTCCCGAATGCCCTTTGAGCACTCTGAGGATTTCTTATCCATTTTGGCTTAGAAGTTGACACAGAAAGTTTACTTTGGAGGATGTAGTTGGCAAAACATTAGTGGAAGCAGAGGGAGACAGTGTGATATGATCAAGATCTCCAGAGCCGCTACAGAAAGGACCCATCGCTGAGACCGTTTCATCCAATGTTGTTTCTAGAATGAACTTTCAATCTGAAAATATTCATTTGGCAATTTGTAATGTGTAATATGAGGCAACTAGAACTGCACTCAGTAGAGTGGAAACCAACACCAGGGCCCAACAGTCCCCTTATTAAATTAAAACCAGTCCTAGTTCAACAGAACGTTTCCCAGGGTTCCAGACCTATTTGTTGCCATATTGCAGCAAAAGCTAAATCTCTATGAAACCACAATTAGATCCACTTGAAACAGATGTGGATCTTCACAAAACGGTTCATACTTATCGATACCAAGACGTCTGCATTTTTTCATTAAGACTCACGCAATTATCCTGAGTAATAAATGAAAATGTGGGAAACGCCCTATCCCTCAAAGTTTAAGGAAAAACATTAAAAGGATTCCTGGATCCATCCCCTGATCCGGGCCCAAAACCAAAACTTAATGGTTTCTTCCCTGAGCCATCCCGCATCCTTCAACCAATTTTCCTCCAGTAGTTTTTAAATAATTAAACTAACAGAAGAACAAACACAGATGAAAGTTGACTCTATTTTCCGTGTTGTGAGACACACACACACTGATTCGGAGCCAGGGTCCTTGTGCTCAGCAGTGCAGCCGATAGCAAGATAAGGCTCTTGTCTGCCAAGTGACATGCGTTTGATGACTGACGCAAAGCAGCAAGGCCCTAGGTCGTGCAAAGCCCCTCTGTGTCTCCCCAGTGAGGGGGCGTCCTTGAAACAACCACCCTCCTCAGTCATAATGGTCTAAAACAAGCTAACTCATTGTTTGGGAGCTTTGCTAACCATATGTGATGTGCTGTTTTTGTCAGGAACCGGATAACGCCCCGCATGTTAACAATGGGAGAAATCTGAGCCGTGGGGCCTTGTGGGAGAGGTGTCTGATGAAAAACTGTCAGTTCCTCGCTGTTCACACTACTGTGGCGTAGATAGAGTTGTTCTGCAAATACTCTCAAGTTTATAACCGAGCACTCTGCGGGGCCTCAAACACTTGGCAGTGGCCCCCCCCTTGATGCATTTCAGGCATTTCAGTTTGATGTGTCATCAGGAAGACGTGGCTGAAGTTTTCTCAGCTTTCCTGCGCAAATTAAATCGGTCATGCTTTTGGCAAGTACAACGCAACATGTAACAAAAAACCCTTCCTGAGTGCCCAATATTACAAGAGCTCCTCTGCTGTACAAACTAATTCCCCCCGAGCTGCATTTGTCCCTGACTTTTGGGCCTCCTGCCAGCGTGGATGAGGAAGAAACTACTCATCAGTGGATTTCAGAGCCTGGCTGATTCTGAACGCAGAGGTTGAAATGGTGAGTAAGGGCTGAGCAACAGAGCTTACTAACGCGAACCCTCTGGGCTTTTTGTAGAATATTCCTTTTATGGGATCCCTCTCTCTACGAAGACTTCAGAGTCACTTCAGACCCGACGGAGGCAGGAACAGAGTCGTCGGCAGGCAACGCTCCGAACAGCGGTCAGACCTTCACAGAAATGAGCCTGTCAGCAATCAGGGGGCTAAAATAAGAAACCCTTAAGCTGAAAAGGCGACCTCAAAGAGCATCTATCTCCTCTGTTTGGAAGAAGTGAGGAGTGCAGGGACTGAGAGTTATCTGTCCTATCTCTGCTGGGCTCTAACCTGCTCTGTGCTGGGAATGCTTAAACCAACAGGGATGAATTCCTGAATCCCAGCTGCTCTCTCCTGCTGGAATGATGTGTCAAACGTTTGGGATGCTTTGCTGGTGGTTTTTGTTTTTCTTGTCTTTTTTGCCTCCCTTCTTCCTCTGCTCTTCTTTTCCATGCACGGCTCAGTGGCGATTGTTGGAAAGAGGAGGAGGAGGAGGAGGAGGTGGAGGAGGAGAGGGGTGGGGTGGTGGGGCATTGAACGAGCGAGTTAGCAGCAGTGTGCTCGCCGCCCACTCCCTCTCCCGTCTTCCTCTCAGGCTTCCTGTGGGATTGAAGAGGAGTATGGTTTTAGCAGGGAAGGAGATGGAGGAAAGGTGGAGGAGTTGTCTTGGCGAGAACGACCCTCAATGGGGAGAATGTGTGGACGTGAGGAAGTGGGTCGAATGCTGCACGTCATTAGGAATTTAAATGGGTCCCGGGGTAACGGGGGTTGTGTGAGTTTGGGGGTAACACGAGTGGGATTAGTTGAAGCGCTAATGGACTTTCCAACGGGGCGTGTGGGAGAAAAGAATCGTCTGACTAATGATGAGAGTAGCGTGATGATGTGGGCCCATCATGTGGAGCCCCATGTATGTTGGTCACAGCTGGAGAAGGAGAGGGAGCGCAGTTTGAAATAAACTCCCCTAAATCAAAATTGATTTACATTCATCCAATGTGAGGAGCAACACGTAAACGGTAATGCATCTCCTGTCGTTTGTGATATTTACATCTCCTAGATGTCACAGTAGGTTCAGGAATACATTGACTATTGAGATAGATGTTCAGTATGTTGATGATTCACCACAGTAGTTAAAACAACGACCAGCGTGACTGCAAATACAGGATCCTCATGTCAGCCAGTAAAATCAATGTTTTTCTACATGGTTCTATGAACATTTGCTCACTTATCTTATCTTGGGAGACAAAAGCAGTGCGACTAACTGTACAAACAACATTGGCCGCAACACCGAGGTCCCGCCCACACACGTGCTCGACCAATTGCGAGTCAGTGTCAGCTGTCAGTCATGACGTACTCTGCTTTTGTCACGTCAAATATATAATCAAACATATTTACTAGAGAGGTAGCACTTGAAGAAACATCGGGCTGATCTAATATGATTTGACATGTGTTTTGATCATTATAGTTTGGTCCATGTCCCGTAATCTAACATGGAGGAGAAAGGGTTTATGAGTTATGCTGCGGACACTGTTGGCTTCACTCTTTGGACAAGTCCATTTTTATATGCAGTCTACGAGATTCACACATAGAGCTGACTCTGAAAGACATTAGTTCATCGACCCCCTTTTAAGCTCTGTTGTAGTTTCTTTTACTTCCAAGTGTCTGACGCCAGAACAGTAAAATACTTCACTATGTTCAGCAGCTGGCAGAGAACTTTCTGTCCACCATGTGATGCTGGGCAGGTCGTGCTCAGTGGGTTTATCACAGCTCCTTCACTGGAAGCAGCTGTCTGGTGCAGCTGGAAACGACGCTGATGAGCTGTGGAAGACGACTGCAACGAGAAGGAAGAGCTGAAAGATGCTTTAAAAGTAAATAGAGCTGCAGGAACTTTTATATTTACTGTACCAGCAACTTTCTTTCCAGAGATAATGATCTGCTGCTCTGGATTGTTGACACACGTCAGTCTGAGGAGTTTTCTTTGGAACTGCTCTCCACTGTAGAACTTTAGCTCCAATGAAAACTGTTGCCAGTGAGGTCTGTGAATCATATAGAGTCCAGGATGTTTCTCGTTAGAGACGTTTCCTTAGAATGTTTTTCATTTTTATTAGAATTAACATAAACCAAGAAACTGTTCTCTTCAATTTTACTGATGCTAGTTAAACCATAATGTTCAAAGTGTGAGATACTCCTTATTTTGATTAGGTGAACTTTCACTTCAACCATATGCAATCCTATAGTATCTGTTTGCTCAATTTCTTTTTTAAATCCAATTTTTTTAATAAGGTAAATTGCACAATACATAAAAACTTAATAGTAGACATCTACAATCATAATCAATTTGGTTTATGTATGTAAATATACTTTTCTTTGTCTCTTTTTCTTTATTTTGCTGCTTTATCTTAGCTTGACATCATGCTGTCATGGTGCTTTCATATATTTTTGTTGGTTAAAGACTGAAAGCAAACCCCCTGGTCAAAGGAATGAAATCAAAAAAAGAAAAATTTGAAAAAAATAATAATATTTATAACACTAATAAAGTAACTTGCTTTAGAAAGACTCTGGTTCCTTGGTGTGACCTCGTTCTGGATGGATCTTTTCACCTCAGGGTCTCAGAACTGCTGATCCCAGTACTTTGCACTGGGAGTATACATGCTGTATTCCTGTGTTTGTGCAGAACCTAAATCCACGGTTTCCTCACACCGAGGTGGAGAGTAAACATTATGATGGGTCCGGCCTCAGGTATCTGGAGTGTCTCACTGACGGCTGGAGAGCACTTTTCAGGGGCCGCGAGTAAACACAAGGCTTTTTGGTCTTTATTTGGTCACTTTGCTCTTAACAGACTAAACTTCACAAGCTGAGATTGAACTGGAGGTTGGGGGCCGGACTTGTGTCGTCACCGGGGGGGCCGAATGTGACGTGTTCAGCAGGAAGCTTCGGTTTTGCTTGCGTTCTACAGCTGGACACTTTAAGGTTTGTCCCCCTTTGTAAGCCTCCAGGGAGACATCGGCCACATTCATACATCAAGTGTGAAGCTTTACACCCCCCCCCATCCCCGCAGTCTGACCCCGCAGCCGGCCGCTGCATCCACCACCTCAGTCATTCAAACCGCAAAACTCGCCTTCCTTCATCGTGTTTTCTCCTCCCCCCCTCCTCCACCCCCGCCCCTTTCACTTCCTTTCCATCAGTTCTCTTTCTCCAATAGAGCAGGATTTATATCCTCCTCTTGTCCTCCTCCCCTGGAGACGACAATCAGCTACCATCTGGTTCAGCATCGGCGGGGTAGATGCATGAAACTGACCCCGCGCAGAGATCAACTTCCTGAGATGTCAGAGGGACCTATGTTGTTTCATTCACTGGGAATAGGGAGGGAAAGTCATGGAGGGGAGGGGGGTATCCTCCGGACCCTCTTTTCTTTTTCTCTTTTAAGGCCCCAAGATGTTTTCTCCAAGGGATTGATGCATCTCCCACGCAGAGGAAGGGAGCAGGATATCAGGAATTTCTGAAAGTCTGAACTACAAAGTGTGTTTATGTGAATGCAGAGAGCACATACGAGCACTTGTTCTGCTGGTTTTGTCTTTATGGGACATTTGATCCCTCATCTCCGGCTGGATCTCGGCCAGTCAGAAAATATAGGAGTAGGAAGTGTGAGCTGATTGCACAGAAAGAATACAGGAAGTTAGTGGTTTTTTTTGGTTAACACACTGATAGTGAGTTTTGGCAGATTTATGCTTCCTTGAAATCTGGAGTTGTGGAAATTTGAGTAAGTATAACCCCAAGGAGCCTTATAGTCTAAACCGAAGCCAATAAAAGCTGATAGTGTCCCCATCTCTCTCATCTGCTTCCTCTTGCTGTCTGCAGAGACATATGAGGGGGGTTAACCATAATTCACCTCTAAATAAGGGAATTAATCTCGGCATCGATTTGTTATCAGCAGAGGAGCACTGCAGATTGTGTTACATAAGAGACTTTGCCGTAATGCTGTTGAGTCGGAGAGGGAAACAAACAAGTCGTGTCAGTTCGCATTGTTACTTCCCTTTAATTATATCTAAGATTTCAGGGAACGTGATTATCCGACTCTGGACACAGCGTAATCGAATAGCAGGTCGTGAATGAGAGGAAGCGAACGCGGCATTGCCCTTCTCTGTCCGTCTGTGGAGCGATATGAAGCATCATGATCTCAATGTATAGCAGATGGCTCAGCGCACGGAGGGGAAACCATTAGATTGGTTTGAGGAGCCATCGTCTCAGTTTGGTTTACAGTCACTATTTCCTCTCAGAGACGAGGTTTCAGCCAAATACACAAGGAAAGAGAGAGAGAGACCTCCAAACGTGAACTTGTGGTACAATTTGACCTTTGGTTGCGTTTGATACTCGAAGTTGTACATTTGATCTCGCCATGTTTAGTCAGTGCGTCCAGAGTGTTTACTGTATATTCGTCTGCCATGACTTTGGTTTTTCTACTCTGCTTCACTCTTTCCCTTTTTCCTCTGTCATATTATTTCTCTTCAGTTCCAAAGTTCAAAGAAAAGCTTTTGATTTTACAGTTTGATGCCAACCACAATGTGCAGAATAATACAAATCAGCTTGAATTGCATATCTGCAGCCCAGTGCATGAAATGCTTCTTTCCTGGGAAAGGCTGACCATCTCAGACCGTAGTTTATAATGTTGTTTGATTGTATTTCATTACGTTGTGAGTTGTTCTTGCGGTTTTAACATTTCCCTACAAAAAAAAACAACATAAACACTGAATGGTAATATTTATGTAATCGTTCACTGATTTACATCTTGGAGGGAATTACCAGTCTTCACTCTCAGACATGAACTCCTGAAAATGTCCTAACTTTCTCCAGGAGATTTTACGACTATCTTTTAGAGTGTCCGGAGCAACTGACTCAGATGTTTTCATTCTCACTCACAGCTCCTACGGATAACTTCAGGAGAACGTCTGAATAAAGCTACAGAGTATCCTGTAAATTCTCAATGAAGGTGTATTATTATTATTTTTTAAATCTAACAGAACTCTCTCTATATTCTCTTCGTCAGTAAACACTTTTTATTCTTGTTCTGAACCTGAACAATAACCGAATTATCTCCCAAGTAACCACTTACACGTAGTTGCGCAGATCCAATAGCCCCGAGAAACAAATATCTGCCCACACACACACAAACTTGACATCCAACACTAGTCCTCAAGTAAACATCAAAAGAACGAAACGCAAGCAAACATAGCAACATGCTCAGATGACTAATGATCGGGTTTATCGAGGCTTTTGTTTGGCTCTGACATGGCTGCCAATCAGCACAGTGCAATCCATGGAATGCCTTATTGAACTACTGGTGTTGGGCGCACACACACACACACACACACACACACACTCACACGCATGCAGCACTGAGGCAGTGATATAATGAACCTGCCACTCCTTGCTCCTGCAGTTATCTCCTGGACATTTAGTGACGACAATTCAGCTGGAGGAAGTGAAGCAATCGGTAATTGGTCTTTGTCACAGCATTACTTGCGTCTGTGCAGGCTCCACCCTTCACATTCAAAGCCAACTGGGAACTGTTCTTATGTGCTTGATGAGTAAAACCTGAATCACTCGCCCCGGAAAGAACGGGGCTGTGGGAACTGTTGCTCACCTGTTGTTGTCCTTCTGTGAAACTCTTCATGTCAGATCGGACTCAGACATATGAGACCAGACTTGTATCAGTTGGTAAATGATCGTCTAGGAAGGATTGTGACACCGTCTGTCAGTTATAACTTGTGTTGACAGGGCCTGACCTGGTTTCTTCCTCATGTGTTGCTGCCTAATGAGGAAGTCAGTTTATGGTCACACAGGATATCAGGTCGCTCCCCACCTGCAACAGACGTGTGATGAAATCAGCAACTAGACGACGGGGAGTGTTTACCATGGCCGAGCGGCTGTTTGCTTGAGCAATCAAATCGGTTTCTTTTTCTTTCTGCCTGGTGCATCACTCGAGTGTGAGCTTCAGGTAACTCAAAGGTATAGTTACCTGCCTTTTGCAGCCTTTACTGGACATCATAGATATTAACAGAACAAACTAGTAGAGCACAAACCTCCACTAAGGCTGAATAGTCCACTTAGATTCAACCAAGCTGCACCAAATTCCTAAATTTCGAGGTAATCCATCCTGCAGTTTTTGCACAATCCTGCAAATAAACAAACACAGATGAAGATAATAACCTCCTTGGTGAAGGTAATAATTCAGACAGGAAACAGGCTCCATGGACGCATGTGGGACATATGCACATATACATACTGTATGTGGCAGATCAACAAACCATTTGGGCATAATTAGCATCCCTGTTAGCAAACTGTCATCTGGGATCTCCAAATCAGATTGATTAATAGTCCCAGCTGCGCCGTCATGACAACCGATCTGTTTATTACAGTTTGGTTTCTCAATCCGAGTAATAATTAGGGGGCTAATTGCATCTCGCATTGCTCCCCTAATTAAAACCGTCAGCTTGCTTTTGCTCGTCCGCCTCTGCAGCCCGGGCATCAGGCCGCTGGACTGCAGGGTTCATATCAGGGAGATCCCTCAGGGACAAGCTAATGAGGAGGAAGAGGAGGGAGGGGGGGGGGACAGCTGTTTGTGCCTAATTCTCCCTGATTCGATGCACCCTCGCTGTGTGTTGAACAACAACCTGAGTGAAAATGCACGGGCACGGAACACTGGCCGTTGATACGAGTTTGACTGAGCATGAGAGATGATATCACAAACTTTTCCTTTCCCTCGGTCCTGAGAATCCGAAAAATCCCTCAGTCACGTTAAAAAGAACCGATATGTTGCCCGGCGGAGTTGTTGTGAGGTGTGTCCCAGAATTCCGTGCACATGCTTTGGTTTTCCCTGGAGTCAAGAGCAGACACGTTGAGGAATGCGACCCATGAGACGTTACCCCAGAACCGTAATGTCTTCTCAAATAAACAGGGGGATGAATCCCTTTGTTTATCTCCAGCTATTACCCAACTTAACCTATAAATCTTAAAAGAGACAAATCGATTATTCCCCTAATTACATTACATGTGTGAATGCGTGGCTGCGCCGGGGTTGAACAGTTGACCCTCTCCTCTCTGCCAGTCAGAACCTGTCTGACCAGCTTGGAGACGACTGAATCCTGGAAACCGACCCGACACGCATTCTTCCCTTTTTTAAAACCTGCATTCATCAAGCCGGTTTTTGTGTCTGCTGCACTTCTCAGTAATGCTGCCTTCCCTACACAAACATTTTGTTGCATAACACCAGATACAGGCCACAGTATCAGCCTACAACTGTACTCCTGTGAATCTCTCTATCAGTGCCTTTATTTCTTTGGAACTGAAAACTAGTGAAAGTGTATGTATCCGCATCGGATTCAAGCCCTTAGTTGATATTTAATCCATCGAGAACTTGATATTGGATCTGCGTCAAACATAGCTGAATTCACAGAGACAGTTGTTAGTTATGAGTTCCCCTAAGAGACCCAGACACAAATCTCCTGGATATGTGACACACCAAATGCTTTCTCCGAAATGACACGACGCGCCCGGAGATGCTGGTCACAGTGGTTGTTTTTAACTAGTGGAAAAGACTCAGGCCCTTGCCAGTATAAATACGGCCGGCTCGCTCTGACACACGAGCCAGAACTCGCTTTGTCGCTGAGATTTGACTCCTATTGTAGACGCAGCCGACATCGCTTATTTTCACATGAAAGGCCGGCCAAGTTATGACTGCACGGAGTGGATTTCACAAACAGACGCACACACGGAGACACACCCGCACACACACACACACACAGACACACACTCACACACACACGGAAAGTGATAAATTGACCCAATGTGTTTCATAAGCAGTGGATGTTCCAGGCTGAGAGCACCATGGAGCTTTGGGTTCATGCTTTTCTGACACAGCAATTCCACATGATGATTTACCTGCACTGTGCATCATTTGTTTCAAGTATCATTCAAATATGCATGACAAATTCTTATAAAAAATATCTTTGTCTGCAGTATGCCAAGGCCTCACCAACCGGTTAAGCCTCCTGGGTTCCAAAGATGACCACTACCTGAGCACGGTGAAGACCTACAGCAACTGCACTGTGGTCCTGGAGAATCTGGAGATCACCTACATGGAGGAGCACCGTGACCTGTCCTTCCTCAGGGTAAAAGACTCTTTAACAGTGAAGGCCAAACTCGCAATAGAGGTTATTTGTTTTTAGTCCTCTCAATCTCTTTTGGTGGTCCAGAGTCAGTTTGCCAGACAATCTGAGCCTGGGATCTTTGCAGCGCTCCCGACTGCTCTTATCACCTCGGTTCAGATAATTAAAATCAATGGAGAGCGAGTCCGTAGAGGGACGGATGATTCACGGTGTTTGTAGCCCTCTGGTCGGAGGTTAGCTTCAAAACTCCAGATGTAACGACCTCACAGATGTGAAGAGGGACCACACACACACTGACCCACAAACAGAAATAACACACAGTCAGCAGATATCATGCAGAATGTCCAAGGATGGGGTTTTCTTTTGCCACGGCGAGGAGACATCTTACTCAAACTTTGAATTTTCTCATCTTTCTACCTGTGCAGCTGTCGTAATAGCTTTTCTTTTTGGCCTGACTTTTACCTGTGAGGCAGCACACATTCTGATGACCTGTGCTTAGTGATTGGTCAATAACATCAGACATGAGTCTTTCACAGACAGATTGATATCGGCTTTTGTCGGGGTTAAATCCTTTAATTTGCATAATGATTTGTAAAACCATTAATAGTTTCAACATACTGTGTCAAGTGTTATACAGATATTCATAATTTTTCTTCCCCAGTCGATTGAAGAAGTGGGCGGCTACGTCCTGATCGCCCTCAACACAGCCCCCAGGATTCCTCTGGATAACCTGCGCATCATTCGAGGTCACACCCTCGATGTGGGAGAGTTTGCCCTTTCTGTTTTCGCCAATTATGACAAACCTTCCGCTAAGGGCACCAAAGAGCTACTTCTGAACAGCCTGACGGGTTAGTCCAATCCTCTGTTTTCAGAGTTAATGTCAATTTAACTACAATTTTACAAATTTGAATAATAGATTATATTATATATTTATTAAATTTACATTATTTTGCAGAAATCCTCAAAGGAGGCGTGAAGATTGAGAGCCAGCAGCTTTGCAACATGGAGACGATACAGTGGTACGATATCGTCAACGCTGACAACAAACCCAGCATGGAGCTCTCGATAGTCAGCAAAAATCCACTTTGTGAGTAACACACTTTACTGCAAGATACAAAGTCGTCAGGTTTAATTCATCATGTGTGAGTAAAGAATAGGATGTAACACTTTGACTGTGTTTAACCTGTGTGTTTTTCTACAGGCAAACCATGTGACTCCAGCTGCTCTAATGGTTCATGCTGGGCAGCCGGTCCTGAAAACTGTCAGACATGTAAGCACCATCCGAGTTTTCATTTTCCCTTTTTGACCTTTTGTTTTTCATTTATTAAAGTATTCAGTAGATACGTAGTACGACAAGAGTATTAGGGCCCAAAGAAATCCAAGATTTGGAGAATCTAGTCGTAATAACACCATAACAACGTTTTACAAGAATAAAGTCATGAGGTTATGAGAATACAGTTGCAATATTACAAGAAAAAAATCTGGATATAACCAGATTAAAGTTAAAATCTCAGTAAAAGCAAGATAATTCTTATATTCTCCGTTTGCAGTCATATTACTCAGTCAGCTCTTTACTGTATACCAACAAGACATAGAACTAGTACCTAATATTCTGCATAGTTTCTGCCTTCAAACTAAAGAAAAGTTTTTAACAGAATGATGTGCTGCTCAGCTGACTTTGTCCTGTTCCCGTCTCCAGTTACAAAGCTGAACTGTGCACAGCAGTGCTCTCAGAGATGCAAAGGACCTTCACCGAGCGACTGCTGTAATGAGCATTGTGCCGCCGGCTGCACAGGACCGCGGCCCACCGACTGTCTGGTGAGAGAAAGACGTCTTCTTATGTGGGAGGGGAGTGAAGATACAATCAAAGAACTGGGGGAACAGACGAGGTGGAACAACAAAATAAACCGAACGTCTCGTATCCCTGCGATAAATTTGGCTGAGAGGCCTCCGACTAAACAAACCCCTCACTCGGGAGCAGCATCTGTTTTTATGATCAGAAGTATTATTATTGTTTTCTGTACCAATGAGACATATAAGTGGCGATACAATCTCTCATCTGGCAGCGCCCGGAGTATCAGCGTCTGCTCTCCCTCTTCTCCGAGCAGCTCGGAGGAGAAGTCCAAGGCCGTGATGGAGGAATGCAGTGTTATCATTAGTGTGGGGCTCTGTTTTGATCCCTGTGTACTGGATGACTGTTGTTTGTGCTGCAGGCCTGTCGGGACTTCCAGGATGACGGGGTGTGTAAGGACTCCTGCCCGGGCCTCATGCGCTACGACCCCAACCTGCACCAGCTGGTGCCCAACCCCCTCGGGAAGTACAACTTCGGGGCCACATGTGTCAAGAGCTGCCCACGTAAGCAAACTAAGACAAACTTTGTATTTGTATTCGTATGTGTGGTCTTCATATTCATATTCATGTTCCTGTTCCTCTTTATATTCATATTCATGATTGTGTTCACCTTCTTCTTCATATTCATATTCATGTTTGTGTTCTTCTTCTTTTCTTCTTCTTCGTTTGTTCTTTGTTCTTCTTCCTTTGTTCTTTGTTCTTTGTTCTTCTTCTTCTTCTTCTTCTTTTTCTTCTTCTTCTTCTTCTTCTTCTTCTTCTTCTTCTTCTTCTTCTTCTTCTTCTTCTTCTTCTTCTTCTTCGAGCAGAGTCACATTGTGTTTTGTTGAGTGTCCATGTTGTCCTTCAGCTTTGTTAGACATTCATCGGTCACAGTGCACAGTTCCAGTTTAATCATAAACTGTATGAACAAGGAAAGAAAATGATTGAGTTTCAGGGCGTGTTAATGCAAGAACTGTTCTCTCTTAGTTTAACTTTAACCTATCTGTCCCTGTATTACTCAGCCCGTGCTTTAGAGCCTGCACATTATCATCCCTTATGGAGATGGTCTCATATAGGTTATTAATGACGAATGAACCGTTGAGATCTGCTTGTATTTCTGCAATAATTCCAGATAACTACATTGTGACGGATCATGGAGCCTGTGTGCGGGCGTGCAGTGGGAACACATACGAGGTGGATGAGGGCGGAGTGAGGAAGTGCGCCAATTGCGATGGACTGTGTCCAAAAGGTAGGAGGTTAAGATGTCACCTTGAGCAACCTGGGAACCTTTTCTGACGCACAACCACACAATCCACAGAGGAGGAGTGTGACTGAAGACATGAGCTTGAGTCACCGGCTTTAGTTGCAGCATATAAACCATTTAATTAAGTTATAAAACAATCAGAGATAAACTGTTGAATTGTACAATAATATGCACCATTACCAACTAAAACATGCTAATGCTTATATTAAAGTACCACTAATAATGAACTAAGGGGGTCTCAACCATGGGGCTGAGACACAACATTTAGAATAGATTGAAAATACATCTAAATAAATAAATAAGTCTTAAAAAAAATGTATTTAAACATTTATATAGTGGTTATAACTGTTTATTGCTGTAAACTACCCTCTATATCAAATAAAGTGGATTATCTGCAGATAATATTTGTGTCGTAATTCAGCTTCTCCCCAAGGATTTAAGTTTGTTTTCCTACTGGTTTGCAGCTTGTAATGGTCTTGGATCCGGAAACCTGACTCACACCCTGTCCATCAACGCCACCAACATTGACTCCTTTAAAAACTGCACGAAAATCAATGGGAACATTAAGATCCTCCACACATCGATTCATGGGTAAGTCCCCGGACCATGGCAGTGTTTATCGCTGTGAAAGTTTTTTTTAACAACATCAAAATATATATTTCCTTATTTTTTTTCAGGGATTCATATACCAAAACACCAAAGATGGACCCTGCCCAGCTTAATGTGTTTAAGACAGTGAGAGAAATTACCGGTAAGACTATGAAAACCTGAGTAATGCATGACACACTAAATAAACACATAATACTTTCATGATTAACGAACCATGTGTTGCTTCAGGATCTTTGTGGATTCAGACGTGGCCAGAGAGCTTGACCTCACTCAGCCCTTTTGAGAATCTGGAGATCATTCGAGGACGAACTAAGCCGTATGTTCCTTATTAAGACCCCCCCCCATAGATTCCCTACCGCTGGATCACAAGGAATACGTTTGTTTTTCAAGAGTGGACTAGTATTCAAATTCAATCTGTCTCTTTCCCTTTGGTAGAGGCGAACGCAGCCTGGTTATTGTTCGGCTCGCTATCGACCACCTGGGCCTTCGCTCCCTCAAGGAAATCAGCGATGGCGACGTGTTCATCAGGGAGAACAACAACCTGTGCTACACCAATAAAAGCCACTGGGAGGGGCTCTTCAGATCAAAAAGGCAAAGTGTCAACATGGGGGGAAATGCTGACGCTGCCACATGTGGTAAATTTGAATATTTATTTTCAGATGCTTTGCTTGTTTTTGCCGTGCGACATGTAGACACTACAGTCCACCAGCCAGATGTCAGAGGTCAAATGGGTTGAGCGTGGAGAAGAGACCTCCGTTTGAGATTGTGTGTTTGTTTTCAGCTCTGAGGAACAACACCTGTGACAAGAAGTGCACCGCGGAGGGCTGCTGGGGTCCCGGCCCGGACATGTGCCTCGCCTGCCGAGACTTCAGCCGCCACGGGAGCTGTGTCAACTCCTGCAACATCCTCGAGGGGTAAGGGGGGGGGCAGTTTTTACTGCTTTTAATTTCTTAAATGCAGCATTTCTTATTTTGGACCTGACAGAGGCCGAGCATCAGACGTGTGTGTCCTGCAGATAACTCCTTCAAAGTCTTTATTCTCGCCCCGAGCATTTCCAGACGATGACATTAGACAAGTTTGGGGATTTGTTTCCTGAAAGTGACACTAAGACTAAATATGATCCGAGGTATTTTGGGAGTTAAAGCTGCAGCAGATATAAAACAAACACTGCAGCTGGAAAAGCACGTTCACTCACATCTGTTTATCTTTGCAGATCTCTGTCAAACATTGAATCTCGACGTGCTTACAATCTAACTTCTGCCCTGAAAGGAGGGATCAAGAATTTAACTTCATGTGTCGCTGTTTGAAAGGAGGCGCGCCGGCGGCGAGAGCCTGTCAGCTTTGTGATTGTTTTTTTTTGTGTGTTTTTTTTGTGTGTGCAGAGAGCGAAGGGAGGTGGTCGTGAACAGAACCTGCGTGGAGTGTCACAGCGAGTGTCAACGCATCAACGGGACGGCAACCTGCAGCGCACCTGTATGTGGCACCGTAGTTATTGTCTTTAAAAAAGGAAACAACTCCTCCGAAGTCTCGTAAAAAACGTCTTTGAGCTTGTTTTAGTGTCCGTCACTCAGCATGAAATCACCTCTCCATCAACAGCAGCCTTAATGGACCATAATGCAACGCAGCCACAAGACATGTTGAGTTCTGACAAAGGGGAGTGGCTGCTCGAGCTTCTCTCACATGCTCATAATCCGGTCGTTGACTGAAAACAAGCAAACTCAGACCCTGTCTCTGGGTTTGTTGAAAGAAATTCTAAGAAAAGGATCAAATGTAGAACTGAACCTGCAGAGGAAGAGGTTTTTGAGTTTGTTTGTTTTCAAACAATATTTTAATAGATTTTTGAAAAACAGACAGAACAACGAAAACATACTTACAATAACAAAGACGAATGCCGTTCCATCCCAAGCACACAACGTTAAGAGAAAATGCAATACAACAAAAAGAAACACACAAAGAATCTAATACTTTTTTTGAGGGCTGTTGATTTATTTTTACAGTTTCACTCACTTGACAGGAGTTTCATATTGTGTCGGACATTTCACTAAACTTCCAAGGCGAGGAGCTTTTAGTTTGAGAAAGTATCGAAATCCAGCATTTGATCATAATAAGTGTAACAGAGGAAGGAGTTGCATCGTACTGGTTCATGTCTTGGTGTTTGTGTTTTTCATCGCCGTAACATTTGCATCTTCATGAGGAAGATTTATGAAACTTTCTGAGAATTTACTACTTTCTCTCAAGAGACTTTTAAACAGAGTCTTTCTCTTTCAGGGTTCTGGAAATTGTACGAAGTGTGCCAACGTCCAAGACGGCCTGTTCTGTGTGTCCCGCTGTATCCAAGGCGTGCCAGGGGCGGACGACGCGCTGGTGTGGAAATACGCCAACGAGCAGAAAGTGTGCAAGCTGTGCCACAAAAACTGCACTCAGGGGTAAAGCATTGTTCCGCCCACCTGACACCTGGCATTTAACAGTTTCCCTGAGTTACAGAAAGTTGCATGTGGTAATGTTGATGCAGTAACTTAAGTAAACAAGAAAAAGGACTCCTTCCTGGCTTTGAGCACCTGAGTCTGCCTCGTTCCTCCTGACAACCGAGCTCCATAGATCCTCTCTATTAGCCTGATACTTTTTAGCAACAGTCATAGGCTACGGTTTGGAGAAGTAGATATATATTCATTATTTACTTTTGCTTTGGTGTCAATTGAGTTTGATACAAGAGGTTCAGGTTTGTTATTTTGTGAAGATCTAGCAAACTCCCTGTCCCAGTCTGTGATTATTCTTTATTTTAAATTTTAATTCCACCAAGGAGGTTTTCATCTCAGTTTGTTTGTCTCTAATGGACGGATGGCCACGAAACTTGATGGAACAATGTGTTGTGGGTCAGGGAATCACCCATAGAATTGTTGTGCAAATCCAGGAATTGTTGATCACTTTATTTAACATTTGAATTTCTGTGTTTTTCGAAATTTGTGCTGATTTCCCTGGGAATAATTTTTGGGCATAGTTAGAGGAATGATGTCTGTAAGTAGGGGCGGAGATGTGGGCTCTACTAAGTGTAATTCTTATTGCAAAAAATGTGTAATATGGTCTGATCATCATAAATTGAATACAGTTTTTTTTTATCAAATTATTTCTGCCCCATTCTCATAAGCATACGTTTTAGGAGTTTTCTCTGTAGAATTGACCTTTTTCTGCATTAGAGAACAGAACAATAGTAGCTTTTACTGTAGTGAAATGGTCAAAAGGTTACTACCATGATTCTAACCACTGCACTTCACACTGTGTAATCGGCCTCTGTTACTCTCTGGGGAAACTTTTGCAACCGTCTTTTGCAAATTGAGTATTTCACTATTCATTTCGGTCATCTCAACTGTCAAAATAATTCAGTGAACTTTGATGCTTCTATTGGCTTGAAATCCTCCTCCGTGCACAAACAAGTGTTGACATTGTGATGTGTTGCTGAATTTTTTAGTGCAGGACACAATAACGTTATAATCGGATTCTTTGCTCTGATTTCGTTTGTAGGTGCAGTGGGCCTGGACTTGAAGGCTGCCAAAACAAGAGGTGAGGGATCCTCTGTTGTTTGAGGACACACATGCTGTTGATTCAATTCACAAATCTTAAATCTGATCTTACATCGGCCTCCTCCTCTCCTCTCAGAACTTCTGGTCTTTCCATGATCGCAGCCGGTGTGGTCGGTGGGATGCTGGCTGTTCTGATCGCAGGCCTGTCCGTCTTCGTGCTGCTTCGCCGACGCCACATCAAGAGGAAGAGGACCACGCGCCGGCTGCTCCAAGAGAGACAGGTACGATGGGGGGGGGGTTGAGTCACCGTGCTCTCAGCAAGACGTCAATACATCGAGAGAGGTTTCAGGATCACAGAGACGCTGAACGCTGAGATTGAAATGCTGTGTTTTCATCATCAATATTTGATTTGATTTTTGTTTGTATCTTGAAATATTGATTTGCTCAGTGGATTGGTGAACAATCACTTGACACTCAGTTCCTTGTCTTCCCCAGTTGGTTGAGCCTCTGACTCCGAGCGGAGAGGCACCGAACCAGGCGCTGCTGCGGATCCTGAAAGAGCCGGAGTTCAAGAAAATCAAAGTGCTGGGGTCCGGGGCGTTCGGCACAGTTTATAAGGTAATAACAGGTTTGTGTTTCAAAACACATTGTTGTTAAAATTCCTCTGCAGTGAGAACACAATGTGCTAAGACTACGAAGCCAACCCCTTATCAGGGTGTTTTTTATTTCATCTACATCTGTTGTCAATTTCTTAATCAAAATACACATTTTTAACTGACTTCATTCTCACTGTCAGAGCCCCCCCCCAACTCCCCCCTTTCTCTATGGACTTCATTAATTCATTAATCACAACTTCCAAATTGCAATCACAGTTTTCTAGATGCTAGCATCTCTACACAAATACGTCCCACATTGTCATTGTTGGGACCCATGGAGAAAAAGAAGTGGTTTCTATAAGCTTAAGTCTATTTTAGGTTTAGGTTCGGATAAATCTCTAGAGAGAGAATGTAAGTCAACACAGTTCTTACATACAGAACAAGAGTGTGTTTGTGTGTGTGTGTGTGTGTGTGTGCGTGCTCTTGGATTTCTGTCCTTGAGAGGACCACTCAAGGTTTTAGACCTTGGGGAAGATTATTTTTCAACGTGTTATTTAAGGTTTAAGAAATGTTTTTACAGTTGGAATCAGGTTGAAGTTATGTGGAGAGTTTTTTGTAGTTTTTTGAAGTATAAGTACCTCAAATCTGTATTTGGGTGCAGTACATGATGCACTAGGGCCTTCACAAGCATAGCATGTGCTTACACTATATGGACGGGAACTCGTGTGATTATATTGTATTAAACTATTATATGTACGTGTGCACTTCATGGTGTGAGTAAAGCTTGTGAAATAACCAATCTGTGTTGCTACAGGGCCTGTGGGTTCCGGAGGGCGAGGACGTGAAGATCCCAGTGGCCATCAAGGTTTTGAGAGAGGCCACATCACCAAAAGCAAACAAGGAAATCTTAGACGTAGGTTCACTGTTTTATGTGGTCCTTTTTTTTCAATATGGTTTCTGTAAAACTGAGTCAGAACTTAAACGGTGATTCATTTAAAATGTCCCTAAATGATTCAGTGAACTGTGCTCTGCTGGTGGGAAAAGAAAGGATATATATATATATATATATGCTTCTCACAACATTTAGGATTGACAAGTTCCTCAATGGGTTGCACAGAGTGAGCGACAATTATTGCCTGCCTGTGATTTATAACACATGCAGCTGATTTGAAACTAATGACCCGCTTGTTTTCCTTGTAATGGAAAACGTGTCCTCTTTCTGCTCGGAGGCCGTTAATGCGGCTGCTAGAAATGGGATTAATTCCTCGGAAGTCAACGTGTGGGTGTTGCTGTGTAATCCAAGCCCGGGCTGTTTTCTAGAAGGAGACGCTGCCCTGAAGCTGTACTGAGAAATCCGCCTGTTTAAACTGCATGAAACAAAGAGTTGAAAGTGCAGCTCAGATCCTTTGATTTGGAGTTTTTTTGTGGTCGTGTTGCTCCGTCACTCTGACTCTTTGTTTTCTGCCCTGTCCATTTACTGGTTGGCTGTTTTGTTTCTAAAAGAACACGCAATAAAACTACTGACCTCCACGGAAACAGGGATGTGCAATGGGTCAGGGAATTTTGGTGCAGATCCGGATTTGGATCCTGGAAAATGTTATTTTAAAAAATAACGGTGCCGGCACTTTTTCACTGATTTCCCCGGGGAATAATTCCTGGATCTTGATGATAAAATCAGAAGTATTTACAGGACTGATTTCTATGAGTGTGAACAATTTGGTGCAGCTTGATTGAATTAAGGGGATTGTAGACCCTCGGGCGGAGGTATGTGCTCCACTGTCAGAATGAATGAGCTCTGAGCAATCAGGTGGTTATTTCCTTAATAATCTTACTACAAAGATGTATACAATATTTGGGATCCAGTCAATACACTCCACATTAGATATACATATCTAAATAATCTGTTTACTTCCCTGTAAGAAGCCTATCCCTGTGTTTCCACTCTGAGCTGAGACGTGTTAAATATGCTTGGCAGGTAGGCCTGTTGCTAAGAGACTTATTTCCACATACGTTGTGAGCTGCCAGTTTCCAGGATAAATATGGAAACTTCAACTAATAATTGGACAGGCTATGAAACATTTGATTCACACAGAGATATTTATTTTTTGACTTAGCATCATTAATATGAAATTCAGTATTTTTCTTCAGCCCATGCACTAGACAAGACCTAGAAAGTAGACAGAGTAATCCAACACGAATGTTTCTCATTATTCCAAGACTTGTATTGTGGATTGTGTCACCTGACAAAACGATTGATTGTGTATCCCCGTGCACGCTGCAGGAGGCGTACGTGATGGCCACAGTGGATCACCCCCACGTGTGTCGCCTGCTCGGCATCTGCCTCACCTCCACGGTGCAGCTGGTCACCCAGCTGATGCCCTTCGGCTGCCTGCTGGACTACGTCAAAGAGAACAAGGACAACATCGGCTCCCAGCACCTGCTCAACTGGTGTGTGCAGATAGCCAAGGTACGAGCAGGCGTCGAGTTACATGGGAGGGTCGGCTCGGAAGATTCAGTGTCTACAGGGGGTTGTTGTTGTGTTAAGTGCTGACGTAACAGGGATGTAGAGCTGTTTGATTTATTGTATTTGTTGTACCTGTTCAATAATACAGATTATACCTGGTATATGTAGTTTTTTTTAAATAGTGTCACATGATAAAAAAAAAGGAAAATGAGCCTTTCCGCAATGCAAATTAGGTTTTTGTATTAACACCAGCTACACTGCACACAGCCTCACACACACTGTGCTGGTGAGTGAAACCAGGCGATGGTGACAAGCTTATCTTGGCAGATCTCAGCGGTTGGATCCTTTTATCGCGTTTGATCAAGCGATATATTTGCACGTTCCGACACATTAGTCGGCTTGTGAAAGAAGCACGACTCTTATGTAATTAAACCGCACTTCACCGTTGGTTTGACAACAGGGTATGAACTACCTGGAGGAGCGCCACTTGGTGCACCGCGACTTGGCAGCCAGGAACGTTCTGGTGAAGACTCCTCAGCACGTCAAGATCACAGACTTCGGTCTGGCTAAGCTCCTCAACGCAGATGAGAAGGAGTATCATGCAGACGGGGGAAAGGTGGGTGCCACGATATTAAAAGTTGTGCCTGACATCATTTGTTTTTTTTGCATTTATATATTTAGTCCGTTAGTGTTGGCTTGACAGATGTTAGTGGAGTGGATTTGTTCTGCATCATGAAAGATTGCATTTGTAGTCTTTCTCTAGATTTTTATCTTGTGTCAATAAACAGATTGAAATGATGGAATCAGATAATATCCTTCTCTTATCAGCATTTCCTTCTGCAACTGAAAACAAATTTTCTCACAGAAAACTTATAAATAACTTATATTGCCCTTGTAACTGGAAGTAAGTGTTCTACCCAACAATGGTCCCCACAAGATATTAAAACCCATTTTCTTAAGCTTAACTCCAAAACCCCAATAATATAAAATATAAAAATGTAAACTATCCTCTTAATAGGTTTCTGATATAATTGTTTTTTTAATAACTTGGACCCTTGAGGTGATAGTGTTCAGTGTCAACCCAGATGTTTTATTACCTGCAGAGGGACAGATGTTGAGGTCAGTTCATCCGGGCCAAGCTCGACTGGAACACACACATCTGCAGCTGCCGAGATTTCCCCCCTCGTCCATTCTACTTATTAAATGCTTTGCTGCTCTGAAACATGGTGTTAATTAAATATTACAGGAAAGTTTCTCCAGACGGGGATTAGGCCCTGTCTTAGCCTAATTCAAAATTTAGTGGAGCCAGCCATTTGAAAAAAAACATATTTTTGTGCAGGCCCAGACTTAATCCTCGTGAAGGAAATCTTTTTTTGTGTGTGTGTGTGTGACGCACTCTGTGTGATGACAGCGCCCTGCTTCTCGTCTCCTGTGAACTGCAAACTCAAGAAAGAAGAAAAGAGACCGACTAAGCATGTTGGATAAACTTTTTCTTAAGCAACACTGCCTAACTTTCTGGACTTAGAATTCACTGACTTGCAAAAGGGAGAAGCGTCTGTTCTTCAATCTGTAAAAATTGAATTAAAAACACAGTTTATGTTTGTTTTCTTCACTTCTTGACTTTTTAAACTCTCATTTCACAGGTCCCGATAAAATGGATGGCTCTTGAATCTATCCTGAACCGGACGTACACGCACCAGAGTGATGTGTGGAGCTTCGGTAAGCTTTGCCTTTACGTTTTCAATACATCCTCCGCCTCTAACCCAGCATGAACCCTGCTCACCGTGTCCCCCATGGAGCCTGAATCCTTGTGTAACGTTGGATACGTAAAACAGCTGGGCCTCTGTACTCCTGAGTGATGGCGACGGTCTCGCAGGAGAAATATTTATTCCTCGCTAAATAAAGTGTTTTAACAGCGAGTGAGACACGGAGAGGACAGTGGTGCTGAGGCTCCGGAAAGGATGTTGTTGTTGGATCTAATAAGGCTTGTCAATATTTTTTTTGAAAAGGAGAGAATATCTTGTTAGCATCTGCGAGTTTAGCACGCAGGTAGAACACGCCTACACACCAGCAGCAGTCCCAGATGGACAATATCACGTCAGAAGAGATTGTTACCTCCACCCACATAAACAGCTTCACAAACTGTATGCACACATGCCTCTACACACACACACACACACACACACACACACACACACACACACCAAACCAAACACAGCACAGCTCTCTTCAGCAGGCCGGCCTCCAAATCCTCTTTTCTGGAGGTTTTTGATCGTGCCTTCCGCTCAGTATGGCCAAAGCATCAACTGACCCTGGCAGCTTCCTTTCCTCCTTTTTTCCCCATTTCTTCACTTCCTCCAGCGATGATGAGAAGCATCCCTGCAAACTCCCACTTCTCGCAGGAAGAGCCAATTTGTCAACATAACAGTTTGGATCTGAGGAGGCTCACATTCTGCCCTCTCTCACTTCCTCTCTGTGATGGGGAGGAGAACGAGGCTGAACAGCAGCTCATCTAGACGGACGTGTTGCTAACTCCCCCCCTCTGTCTGCAGGTGTGACCGTTTGGGAGCTGATGACCTTCGGGAACAAACCGTACGACGGGATCCCGGCCTGTGAAATAGCGGCAGTCCTGGAGAAAGGGGAGCGACTGCCCCAACCACCGATCTGCACCATCGACGTCTACATGATCATGGTGAAATGTAAGCTCCGGGGGAAACCTCCCAAAACAAATCTATGTCCCTAGTCGCGGTGACCCTACAGGAGAGAAAATGTTTGTGGGCTGAAACTGCACTGGTTGGTCGGAGGCGTACAACCGCAGGTCTTGTTGACATATGTGCAATGAGTATTTATAAATATGAACATCTGTACCCATACTAGTTTGGATACCAGTAACATATGTTACTCATTTATAAGCGTATTATTAGTCAACAATTTGATTGGTGTTCAACAGAAATGAATCAGCAGTTATTAAGATCAAAAGATTATTTCCTGGCAAAAACGTCAAACAAACGTAATAGTCCCAATTGTTCATTTTATTAAGTCCACATATCTTCCCTCCTTCCTGCTGGTGGTGTGTGTGTGTACAGGTTGGATGATTGATGCCGACAGCCGACCTCGCTTCCGGGAACTAATAGCCGAGTTTACGAAGATGGCTCGGGATCCTTCACGGTACCTTGTCATCCAGGGGGATGACCGCATGCACCTACCGAGTCCGTCGGACACCAGGTTGTACCGCAGCCTGATCAGCGGGGAGGACATGGAGGACGCTGTGGACGCAGACGAGTACCTGGTGCCGCAACACGGCTTCTTCGGCAGTCCGAGCAAGTTCAACAGGCCAATGCTCCACTCCGCAGTAAGTGACATGAAAAGAGGTCTGGTGTGTCTGTTTCCTCGGCTTCTCTGTCTCGAGTGACATCCTCCTCCCCTCCACCTCAATGTTCAGGAAATGCTCCTGTTGATGTGAACACTCCTGACCCAGAGAATCTCCTGCTGAGTTCTTCATATGTCAAGGAAAAACTCTGGAAAATGTCCCAATCTGACCTTTTTCAGAGTTCATGCCTGAAAACAGCCTATGACGACAATAAAAGACAAGACAACTAAATGAAATAACAGAAAGTATTCTGTACTTTCACATGAACAAAAGACCCACTATATATATATATATATATTAGAAAATACTATTGTACAATTAGTTACGTTTAAACTGTAGCAGCTGCCGACCAGGTTCACCACATGTGCCTCTAATCATAAAGAGCCAGAGATCCAGAGTAGGAATATCGTCACGGTATTTATGCTGTGAACTTTAAGCTGCTGCAGAGTTAAGGGAACAAAGGTGAACGGGTGCATGAGGTGAGGCTCAGGTACCTTGACTACACACACACACACACACACACACACACACACACACACACACACGTGCCAGATTCAATCACACGGACCTCGTCTATATAAACAGGGAGAGAGGGAAACCATGTGTTCCGGAGGCAGGGCCAATATTTCCACCCGCTGAAAGAAAGCAGCGTTAATTGATTCAGAATTAGCAGCAGACCCCAGATCAGCTCACACTTCACCCAACATGCCGTCCACTGAACATTTCATTGTGCTGTTTTAACCTTGTTCTGGGAAATGGGATTTCTGCATAAATCATTACCCCTGTGAGTCAGAACGGAAACAAACGCAGAGTCAGATTCTTTTTCTTTTTCTTTTCTTTTTTTATTATTCGTAGCAATCAGCTTCAACAAACAGCTGTTAAAGTGAAAGTGAGCGATCACATAGTAAAGGAGAGTGAGGACGCTCGTACCTGGCTCGAACCCCTCTCACCCCACTTGCCCCCGTGGTGTTTAAACACCACGGGGACCTCTCCTCCTCTTCCTGAACCCCGCCCACTCGTCCTCATCATCCTCCACTCTCCCACGTTTCCTCCCAGGTGCCCTGTGATTGATGAGAGCCGGACACGGTGAACTCCTCTACCTCAGGTTCGTCGAAGGCCAATGCGTAGGCCTGGGCTCTCGTACCTGGGACTGTTGCCGGGCCTCGAAACAGCCTGGTCAACCTTTCAAGTTTAATTACCTTTGCAGAAAAACTTTGTGAAATCTTTCCCAGCACAAGGCCTGCTTTTGTAATATCACTGTTGGGGCACGGGCCCGCCAAGGGTCGGGTCGTTTTTTTTTCCCCGTCGCTCCTTCAGCGTGTTTAATTTCCTTTTCTTGTTGAAAGTAATTGCATTGCCACGGCTGTCACTTCGCTCGCTTTCTTCGCTCGAGTCCCCCGGTTTTTAAACGCCGCTCACAGTCCTCCGTCTCAAAAGTCTGACGGACACAGCAAAGCCTGTCAGTTTGCCTGAATGAATATGAATCTGCTGCTCTCGACGTTTATTCTGATCATCATCAGCTTGTACCGAGATGACAGCTACTGCTCCTCGGGCGCCATAAAAGAGAAAAACGGTACTATCACCATTCAAAGGAAACGTATTGTCTCCAGAGAGGCTTTAAAATAAATCTCAATTACCAGAAGAATAACGCAGACGTCAAACCAGCTATAAATAAAAGAAAGATGACAAACATCGTCGGAAACGGAGCACAGCGTTGTGCATTACTCTGAAAAGGCCTGTTTGATAATATGTAACCCTCCCTTCTCTT
This sequence comes from Pseudopleuronectes americanus, assembly GCA_038501795.1. Lineage (NCBI taxonomy): Eukaryota > Metazoa > Chordata > Actinopteri > Pleuronectiformes > Pleuronectidae > Pseudopleuronectes > Pseudopleuronectes americanus. Next base: position 16,084,017 of record CM076730.1, on the reverse strand, counting down.
GATGTCTCCTGTATTGATAACGTTTGCTCATTTAAATCACTCAATCGAACGCTGCTGTTCATTCACATCAAAAAACACTGACCCAAGTTTTACATGTTCCCCTTTGCAGAGCCTCAACAGCAGCATTGGAACGTGCAACAGCAGAACCGGTTTACTGGTGTGTTACAATCCTTAAACTTTGAACATTAAATAAACATTCTGTGAACTTTACTTTGAATAACGTGTGTTGTTTGCTCTAAACTCCTCTGTCCTCTGTCACAGAACGGGTTTCCTAGCAGGGACGGAAGCCTGGTGCTCCGGTACATCCCCGACCCCACAGACAAGTTCTTAGACGACGCCTTCCTGCCGGCGCCAGGTGAGCACACTCCGACTTCCACAGCCCCTGGTGGCTTTTTCTTTTCTAATGTCACTTCAGTAAATACCAGTCAAACTCCTCTATGGCGTCTCAGTGTGATTCAGAGAGGAATGGAGACATCTAGTGGACAAGAAACATACTGCTCCACCTATTCTCACTGCTTTCACAACAGTGTTGGTACAGAGGCAGGATTTCAAAATAAACAGTGGCGACACTATAGGGCTGAGCTCATGACCATCAGAACGCCAAATACACGTTATAACTACCAGTGTATAATAAACCAACTTTATTAGGCTTTTAAGAGGCAAACAGGAAGCTCCAGACTCCCATGTGTGGAAGTAGTTTGTTTCACTCATCAATAAGATTCAATACACACATTTAAGAAAATAACAAGAAAAGGGAACAAATATATATTAGGTACAATATACTACATTTTAGTTAATTTATTCGGGGTGATCCTTCTTTCAAGAATGTTACTCATAAACCCAACGTTTTAAATCAGCCAACTGTAAAACACCAGTGAATGTATCACTCAAGTAAAGTTACATGTTTTATTATACTTGCTCACCACTGCTGCACCACAGGATGAATTTGACTGAAATACAGCAAAAAAAACAGCTTGTGTCCGGAATGTTGGAAATCATCCACAAACTTGGAGCTTAGTCAAATGATTAGGAGTCATGCAATAAGAAAATGTAAATGTAAAACTTAGAGCCCCCTGGTGGCATAGAGGCTAAAAGCGACAACTTGTCTTCATTCCACTTCTCTATCCCCCATTTCGTAAAAATGCCCCCAAAAGTAATTCAATCATGTAAAACCATCATTATGGGCCAGTATGTTTTACAGATAACTCACATATTCACTCGGCCCTCCTTCCTTACAGACTACATGAACCAGAACGGAGTCTCGGATGTGATGAATCCCATCTACAAGCACCCGGGTCTGCCTCGCTCGCTCCTCCCCACCATCTCCTCAGACGAGACGGAGACCGAGTACCTGAACTGCTTTAGGAACGGCGACCACGGGCACGACTACCTGAACGACCTCCCGCCCCGCGCCATCCTCCCGCCCACCTCCAACGGCACGGCCCACTGCGTTCAGAAGTACCACCCCCAGCACAGCATAGACAACCCTGACTACCAGCAGGATTTCAACCCCTTCATCAAGAGCCACGCCAACGGACACATCCCGGCAGCGGAGAACGCAGAGTACCTGGGTCCAGACTGACGACAGGATGGATGAAAAACACAAGACACTTTCCTTTTCTTTCCTGACATGTCTGGGCTGGAGAAGCACACCTGAGTGGTACCATCAACTATCATATATGTTGTACCCTGTCCCATGAAGTCAGGTGACACTGTGCAGCTTTCCCGTGTCGTTTGCATGCTGTCGTAACTGTCTTATAAAACCCGTCTCATTCCAAAGAGCTTTTTCCCCTCACAAATCAAACGATAAGTGATTTTTAACTCGGTGAAAGCTGGACGAGAGCCGAAGCACACGTGACTCAGTTGACCTGAGTGTGTGGAGCAGATGCGCTCCGTCCCAATGCGTCGTCAGAAAGTGAAAAATCTCTTTCCAATGTGTCAGAAGTGAAAATGCTGCATGTGATCCTAATGTGTCGGTGCAGGAGGTAAGTGCCTGGATTTCTTTGGGAAGGCAGAAGGACAGAAACTGGCAGCTCAGCCCAAAACACAACTTAAGGTACATGGATGAGTTTCGAATAGAAACGGTTGACGCACACACACGGTGGGCTGCTCGGTCGACACTGGTGTGAAGCCTTTGACTGGTTGGGCCCTCGGGGGGGCCTGACGAGGAGGCAAGACGTCACAACGAATAGACATTATTGTTCAGTGGGAATACTGGTGAATAATATCATTGAAACATGTTAACCTTTCTGCTCTAAGACAGTTCTGTGTGTGTGTGTGTGATTGGTTTTGTTGCCTCTGTATGGTCCTGTTTAGGGTTAACTTGGGGTTAGAACACAACACTCTGACCCGCACAGACCTTGAATGTTAATAAGACTTAAAAAGTCCCTCATTGAAACCATAATCAATTGGTTAAAATCCCATCATAGAAGGATGAAAAAAATAAAATAAGAGATGATTTAAAAGAGCATAGACACAGGTGGTGACGCTTATAAACATTCTCCAGACCTCTCCTTTGGCTGTCAATTAAGTAAAGGTGGGATATGTTAATATGAAGATTTGTCATAAATAATGATTAATAATAAATAACAGCAATGGTAAATGGATAAAATTCATTAAGTTTAGGGATAAGGTTTTAGTGAGGTTGTCAACAATGAATGGAAGTCAATGAAAACTGCAAACCAGCTGTGTGTGTGTGTTTGTGTGTGTTCCTCCGTGCCCGGATGTGCGTTACCACAGCAACTATGTAGAGAATGTGATGGTAAATATAGTGAATGTGTTTGTGGTCATATTCAGGCGGGTCTGTTTTGTAGTTGTAGCGCTCTTGAATGTAGCATATTTGTGTGGACCAACAAAGTTCACTAAACTCCGGGCTGTGTATGAGCGTATAGAGTATTCCTCCGCTCACACAGGAAACTGTTCTTCCTTCCCTGTCACTGATCATTTCCTTCCAATAGTTTATTTTTAACACTCCTGACTTTAAATAGGTTGTCAAGTTTTTACAGTCGACTCGACGACCATTAACTTAAAAACCGGGGACACTCCAGTAGCTCCAGATGTGTTCCCACAGAGGTTTTATTTGTGTGTGTGTGTGTGTGTGTGTGTATGTGTAGTGTGTGTGTGTATATCCACTTGTTAAATATGCTGGTTGAACTGTCCTAGAGTCAAATGAGTGACTTGTTTGAATTTTTAACTAACTGCCATTACTAGTGGTATTTCCTTGTAAACACGATGTATCTTAGCGACTGTTTGAATGACTCTGTGTCGCATTAGAAACTCAGGATGTTTCTGATGTTCTGGTCGAACGTATCATTCCCAGGAGACTTTTCCTTCTCTGTGTGTTTTCTTTTTGTTTAGAAAGTTGTTTCAGTCAGGGTGTTGAGACCGTCTCTGTGAACCTGCCCCTTAAGCTTTAAAGTTTTGTAGTCTTGCAAGAGCTTGAACTTTGCGAATATCGTTCCTAGTTTTAAAGGAATCTCCTCTTGTAGCAGCCTGTAGACCTACTTTTGCAGATTTTACACAGGTACATGTACAGAAAACAGTGGATATTGCTGTAATATACAACCCATAAAAAGTCACCTATAATTTATACTATCAGTACACCATTTTGTCACATCATACGTGAATATGCACTTGTTCCTGAATTGTAATTATTTCATTCAGAAGTGAATATGAATAAATCTTTTTTTTCTATGGAAACACATCTTGTCTGTTTGCTTTGTCTTTCCCTCACAGCGGGAAACAAGTGATGGGAAGTAAAGAGACGGCGGAAGAAGGAGAAAGAGCCCAATGATTCACTCATTTACTCAGTCTTTCTCTTTTTTTATCTTGATGTTTTCAGAACTTCAAGTAACAGTTTGATGACTAAGCAGATAATCAGCAGATTGACGAGTGAATCCTCTCTGATCCTTCGGTTTGTTTGTCCACCGGTGACGATCAGATGTAGTAAAATAGTAATAGTTAATGAAATCTGATCAAAGTAACTTTTATAATGCAGATTATAGTGTTTAACTCCTAATTCCTGTTGGTGTCTGTCTGAGGGGAAGAAACAGTTACCTAAACGTAACAAAACAAATTTTTAAGAGGACGCGAGTTAAAATAAAAGGATCAGAATTTGGGGGTTTAAATATCACAGATTGGTTTTTTTTTACATTGTTGTAGAAATGTTTAAATAATAGTTTTAACAACGAATTGTTGTATTTTACTATTAAGTTAAATGTGATTTGTTTAGGGATTAAAAGCCGTAACTTTATGCTTATATACTTTTGAGTTCAAATTTAAAAAAACCTAGTTTAAAACCATCTTTATTTCATATCATCAATACAAATATTTGTGGCTTAATCAATACTGAAAGTTGGGAAGGTTTAAAAGGAATAACTGACACTGAAACACTCGGCTGATCTGATTGATCAGAGCTGATCGTGCTTTGATCAGATTTGACTGATTGATAGATTCCTTGATCTTAATTTAGAGAAACGATTGATTAACGGTGACAGAGACCAGGAGGACGTCTTCACATGAAAACATTGACAACAGCAAAAAAGATGCATTGATTGTTAATCACGTCCATGTTTGAAGAGGAGGCTGTGTCCTTGTGCCGGCTCATTTCATTCTAGTGCATGAAATGTAATGAGTGGTAAAAGGATTTGTGGCTGTTGTTTTGCCAGTGTTACTATGACATGAGTACAATTTGAGTTAAGGCTGAGGAAATTAATAAGAAATAAACAACTTTATTTAGATAAAGTAGAATCAAATCCTGAAACCATCGAAGAAAGTCTGAAATTGTTCAATGATTTGGTATATGCTTCATACTAAAGACCCTCGGGAGTATTAGAAATAAAATAAACAAAATAACTAAAATAAATGTTAACAGTCAGCTTTAGGACATAAACGTTCATTAGGCGGAATGAAAAATCTATCCATGCTTTTCACCCCACAAAGTCTGTTATAAGTTTGTACTTCTTCTCACTCCTTTAGGAATATTATGCTAAATCATTAAGTTTTTTATTATTTTTCCTTATCAGGTTGAAAATAATGTTTGTTTATTTTCACTAGTTTGTATAATTTCACTTTTTTAAATGAACATGTTTACAACATAAATAAATGAATGAGAAATCAACGTAATTAATAAATGTATACATTTATAACATGATCAAAATTACATGATTATTTAAATGGAGAAGCTAATAATATATTTTCAGGGACTTCTTAAATTTACGCAAAGCGTTTCCGGGTGTCAGGTCTTAGATGCAGTGTACCGGGGACGACGCTTGGTGGCAGCACCGAGGGAATAGATCCGCAGAAGAAGAGAGCATCCACAACATATGTGAAACTCGGGCTCCGCTGTCACTTCGGACTCGAACCCTTCCGCCGGCGGCATGTGGCTCCCACACAGCAGGCGCTCCCTGTGTCTCCTCGTCTTCACCGTCGTCCTGTCGCAGGAATGTCTACGACTGGTGAGTGAGACTCTTAACGTCCCTGTTCTCGTGACTCAAACGTGACTCAGCGCGCTGCTCGGGTTTCTGCTAATAATGAGGCGGCTAGCAAAAGCTGCTAGCTCAGCTATTAAAGAGCCCCACTGTTTACATCCAGGTTTAAATAACAGTATGAGCCGCTAATTGGTTTTAACAGCGTCTCGGACAGAAGTGCGTTGCTATGCGGATACTGGAGGAACCTCGCAGCACGGACACACACATAACTAGCTTTTGTGTTCACTTGAGGAAACAGACAAGTCAAAACAAAGTGCACGTCGAGCAGTGTTTTCCATCTGATGTGTTGATCAGCAGCTTTTCTAATCTGCTTTCAACTGGACGTGACGTTAGTTCTGCAGCGTGAGCAAGTTGTCGAGCAGGGTGTTCGAGAGGAGGGTTGAAGATCTTCTCTTCCTGTCCCCTTAGGGCCATGTTATGTTTTTGTAAAGGTGTAGAAGTCACTTTTAGTTTGAGGTTTTTAAACCCCATGAAGAACGATGGAGACTCGATTGAGTAAACATCTGTATTAAATGGACAAAGAAATATCGTAATAACATTAATCATGATGTTTATTTGTATAGCACGTTTCAAAACAGCAAATAAAAACAAGGAAACACAAGCTGGTAGACAAGTAACAGATTAATACAATGTCATTTCAAATTTATAGATCAAAAATCCAAAAGAAAAGTAAGGATGCAAACAAAAAACAACCCCCAAACAGTAACAAAAAAGACAGTTTTAGGGACCTAATTACTTAAATAGTAATAAAACAAATACATTACAGGAGAAAGGACAACTAAATAATTTGGGTGTGTATTTTATAATATTGCTGATCACAAGATTAAAGAAATTATGGGCATGATGGTGTAATACAAATAGATTTGATTTAATCATATGGATTTGGTAGAACATTATTTAATCACACACTGTCCTCTCACCCTCTTCCATTGTTTTCTCCTGTATTCATGAGGTAATCAGGTCAGTCCACTGAAATGCATGAAACTGCTTTTAAAGCTATGCTGCAGCATCTCTCCGGGATCTGATTAATCATTACAGGTTCGAGATAAGACCCCCCTGGTGAAAACAACATGAATGTGGGACAAGTTAAAATATAGGATGTTTTTGGAGATTGTTCTTTAGGGATTCACCAGGAAGATTGGTTCGTTGCCAGGTTATTTTGTCGGGGTTGGGGGTCGTGCTTCAGGTTTCAAACAAACCTCGCAGGTTTCTGGATCTCAATCTAAGTAAACAGGTGGCTCTTGTCTCCTGTCGAGAGACTATGAACAAATAGTTTGTGGATTTAGAGGATCGGGCTCGTTTGCAGCTGCAGACAAGTCCGACTGAAGAAATGATGACGTTTGAAAGCTGCCCTTGAACTCAGTCACAGAACGCCCAAGTAGGACATGGCGTGACACTGGGTTTATTCATGGAACAGTTTGTGGAGTAAGTGAATCAACTTCCCTAAGTCTCCCCCCCCCCACAAAAAAAAGAGCATGTGAGAGCTCTGATGCTGAATAGACACTTAAATGGAAAACTTGAACTGCCTCTATAAAAATAGTGATTGAATCCATTAAGTTTTTATGGTAAAGGTATGTTTTTGTATTTTATGGAATATATCCGAATGGATCATTAATAACATATGACCCAATAAAAATAACTGACGAAACAGATAGAATAGTGATGATATAAGACCTAACTGAAGGCTTCTCTGTCATGCGAAGGAGAACTTTTGCAGAAGTGAAATTTTATTTTCTGACATTCCAAGTACAAGACACTTGAAATACAGGAAAGCTGTTTTACCAGCGGTTTAACCATAAAACCTTAAGGTAAAAGGGAACAGCTTCATGGTAACATATTTAAAGTCCTCTAAAGAGTCACATGATCCACTGTGTTTTGACAACCTGTCTTTGATTAGTTGGTAACACTTTGTCTCTCTTTGGAAAAACCTGCAGAAATTCTTCTTCAACAGGAAGTAAACAAATGTTGTAAAATGAATTTGCTCTTTGAACACACCACAGAAATGATTGTCGTGTTCTTCTTGTCCAATCGTCAGGTTGAGGCACAGCACTGTGTCTGGTATGGGGAGTGTGGGGAGTCCCAACAGGTGCAGGGGAAAAAGTACAACTGTAACTACACTGGTCCTCCCAAACCTCTACAGCCTGAGGGGTTTGAGCTTCTCACGGTATGTTTCTAAATGCTTTTTATTGATGTTTGTAGCTGAAACCAATGTTTTTGTAACATACTCCTGCTCCCCAGTGGTAAAAACAAGTCTATAAATGAGTATCAACCTGATGTCATTCCTTCTGTGTTTGCGTGCAGGAACTTTGTCCTGGATATGACTATGAAAATCGAAGCCTCTGCTGTGATGTGGAACAGTTGCAAACTCTCAAAGGGAGTCTCCAGCTGCCCCTGCAGTTCTTGTCTAGGTACGCACTATGGTTATAACATTAACTATGGAAGCACATGACACGAATTATAAACACAAAGAGTGGGCAATCTACTGCTCAAATCGTACTACACAGTCTTAAGTCTAAGTTTTGCATGTGCCTAAATCATTGGTTATAGAGAGACTGTGTTATGCTTTGCAGAAGTTGGCATTTTGATATCTAATCTTTATAGATTTACATTTTTGTATAACCTTGTTTGTGGCTGTGTTACACTTTTAAATATGAACGTTTATGTGGATGTTGTGCAACAGTCTGTGGTCATTTAAAAAAGCCTGCTTCTGACCCTCGCTGCCTCTGTGCCTAGGTGTCCCGCCTGTTTCTTCAACCTGATGAACCTCTTCTGTGAGCTGACGTGCAGCCCCCACCAGAGTCAGTTCATGAACGCCTCTAAGATCAACGAAACCAGTGTAACTGAAGTGCAGTATTACATTGGACAAAGATTTGCTAACGGTGAGATCACATCCAGGAGTGGTTCATTTAGTTTTCAGTGCTTCCCAGCTAAATCTAGAGAAATAGTAAATATAGCCACATTGGGCTTGCATGTCAAAATGTGCAGATGAAACTTCATTGACCCCCTTTAACATGAAGTCATGCTCTCAGTTGTGCAATCTTGTGAGTGACTCGGGGTCATAGTTACTGCTAGTGTCATCAAATAACAAAGAGGATGCTCAGTTGAAATAATGAAATTGAACTTTTCCAGCCATGTATAACGCCTGTAAGGACGTCCAGGCACCGTCCAGCAACGTGAAGGCCTTATCACTGCTGTGTGGCAAAGATGCAAAAGACTGTAACGCTACAAACTGGATCCAGTACATGTTTGATATCAGCAACGGACAGTCTCCTTTCCCTATCATCCCAATATTCTCAGGTAAATCCTTTTTGTTGTAATTTTTTCACATTTAATCATATGCCTGTTGCAGAGAATATTTTAATTTAACAACTGTCTACTACATTGGTTACTTTTCGCATTGGCTACACAATCATCCTGTGTTGCGCTGCTTCAGATGTCCCGAAGGCTGGTTACACTCCCATGAACAACAAGACATACGCCTGCACCGAGGGCTTGGAGGACGGCTCTGGTCCTTGCTCCTGTCAGGACTGCACCAACGCCTGTGGGCCCACACCCGTACCTCCCCCTCTCCCCCCACCCTGGACCATCTTTGGTATCGACGCTATGACCGTCATCATGTGGATCTTGTACATGGCCTTCCTGCTGATCTTTTTCGGAGCTGTACTGATTGCGTGGTGTTTCAGGTAAGGGACTTCTGGCTTGTGGTGTGTTCTGATGGGAATTGTATCACAAGGTGTGTCTGCAGCCACTCACCCAACAGGACAATAATATACTGGTTCTGTTGCTGGCATTTGAAGTTAATACCTAATTTGTTGGTTTGTGTTAACAGGAGAAGGAGGATCATGTCCGAGTATGGCCCCATACTGGACAGTAATAACCCGCTGTCTCTCAACAGTGATAATCCTGACCAAGGTGAGAATTGTTTCTATCTGTCATCTATACGTCTTATTTCTTAGGTGTAGTAACTGTCATTGTTGCACTGCCGAAACCAAAATCCAGGTTTTCTCTCCTTAGTCAATGCATCATGTTGTGAAAGTCTGGGGGAACGCTTCGAGAATGCACTGCGCATCTTCTTCTGCTCCTGGGGTTCCTTCTGCGTGCGACATCCCTCTGTGGTCATACTGGGGAGCCTGGTACTCGTGGTCGCATCCTCTGGTGGGCTGGTCTACATGCGCATCACCACCGACCCCGTGGATCTGTGGTCGGCTCCTACCAGCCAGGCTCGTCAAGAGAAGGACTACTTCGACAAACACTTCGGCCCCTTCTTCAGAACTGTACAGCTCATTATAACCACTCCAATCAACGAAACTACCATCTTCTCCCCATACTTCGGAGGATCGGACGTCCCATTCAAAGCCATACTGGCTAAAGACATACTGCACCAGGTGGGTTAACATCATTATTCATTTCGATCAGTTTGCTGTCAAAAGAGCCAACGTGTGTTGCTACACTCACCAGATAAGAAATCTGCAGAGCCTCCGCAGTTGTGAAACCACGACTTATTTGTTCTGTTCTCTTTTTTTCTATTTTCATTCGTTTCTAACCGTGAACAACCAGGTGCTGGATTTGCAGCTTGACATCGAAGCCATTGTGGCCCCATACAAGGATGAAACCGTCACCCTGAAGGACATCTGCTTGGCCCCTCTGGACCCCTACAATGACAACTGCACCATCCTGAGTGTCCTCAACTTCTTCCAGAACAGCCACGCTCAGTTGGACCACTGGATTGGAGATGATTTCTTTGTCTATGCTGACTATCACAGTCACTTCCTCTACTGTGTCAGGTGATTCTATTATTTTTAAATTTCCCTTTTCAAAATGTACGAGTAGGTTGGTACTCCGTTTCAAATTCTTCAATTTCCTTTTTGTTCCCAGCAAAGTTCTCCTTAATGACAAATTGTGGCAGTAAAACAAGAAACCACATCTGTGTCTAAATTATCACCTGCAGTTCACGAGAATCTATTTGCTTCATATATGGAACATTTGTATTCCCTTTCTTCAAATTGCAATGATAAAAAGTGTCTCCTTTTTAAAAAAAGCACATCACTAGTTCCTCATTGGTTGTCATGTGGTGTTTCTTTTTTTGTGTGACATTGGAGTGAGTCTCCTTCAACCCTTCACGTTTGTCTGCTTCTCTTTTTTTTCCCTGCAGTGCACCAGCATCCCTTAACGACACCACCCTCCTCCACGACCCTTGTATGGGCACGTTCGGGGGCCCCGTGTTCCCATGGCTCGCCCTCGGGGGTTACGATGGTGAGCTGGATTAACGACTGCTGATGTGCAGAGAAATAGGAAGTAGTGGTGGATCTCTATTTACAAAACTTAACGGCAACAAGGTTTATTACGTGATATAGACAATACGTATAGTTTGGGGAAGCAGTCAGATTACAACTGTGTTGTCGTATAAAAGATTATACAGATAAATAAAATTCACAAAGATTTTTCCGGTGAATTCTGCCAGTGCTGTGATCTTCTCTCTGCCAAAATGTGTGTTCTGCTCCAACTGCCATTTCAACTGAGGGTTTCCCAAGCGGTTGCCTCACTTTTAAACTTCATGAATCTTTTTTTTTGTCACACTACAGAGACCAACTACAACAATGCCACTGCTCTAGTGATCACCTTTCCACTGAACAACTACCTGAACGACTCAGTCAGGCTGGACAAAGCTCTGGCTTGGGAGAAAGAGTAAGAACAACAACAACAACAAAAATCTGTTCCTAATATTATTGCTAGTTTTATTTCATTTGAATCACTGTGATCGTTTGTGTGCATTTCAGATTCATCAACTTCATGAAGAACTTCTCCAGCCCCAACCTGACCATAGCGTTCACTGCAGAGAGGAGTATTGAGGATGAGATTAACAGAGAGAGCAACAGTGACATCAGCACCATCGTGATCAGCTACGCTATTATGTTCATCTACATCTCCCTGGCCCTGGGTCACATCCACAGCTTCAGGAGAGTGTTGGTAAGAGACCAAGCCCTGACTCAGTGCTGCTGCTATAATCCATTCCTGGAATAGTTTACCTCTTGCCGTGTCACTCATCTCTCCTCCCTGTGACGTAATACAAAACCTGTACAGCACGCTTGACAACTACCTGCATTTGAATGTAAAGGGAACAACTGAGGGGTGGCACATGACTCATCCTCTATTTGGTTGTTCTGCACAGGTGGACTCAAAGATTTCTCTGGGTATAGCTGGTATCCTGATTGTGCTCAGCTCTGTGTCCTCCTCACTGGGGATCTTCAGCTATGCTGGTATCCCTCTTACCCTCATTGTAATTGAGGTCATTCCCTTCCTGGTGCTGGCTGTCGGAGTGGACAACATCTTTATTATAGTGCAGACGTACCAGGTAACGTGTCCTTCCCCTTAGTCAATTAAACTATCATATTAGCCATTCATAATTTTTTTAGAACATGTAAATTAAAAGGAGAAATTATACTAACAAGTGGAAAAAAAAAGATTTACAAGCTGTGATAAGGAATCTAAATATTCAAAAAGGAGTGAGAAGAAGTACGAACTTAATTTGGCATTAATTTTTCATCTGATTTAATGCTTATTTATCATTAATATATTTGTTAAACCTGCAAAACATGATTTCTGTTTGTATTTCTGCGCAGAGGGATGAGCGGATGCCACACGAGGAGCTTCACCAGCAGATCGGTTGTATCCTTGGTGACGTCGCACCGAGCATGTTCCTCTCCTCGCTCTCTGAGACGGTGGCCTTCTCCCTGGGTAAGTTGGATCATGTGTTCACCATATATTAAGAAAATGGGTTATAATGGGAAGTATTGCTACAGTTGCCTTTTTGATCAAATGCCGTGATTTCTTGTTGGTCACATGCTGATGAAATTGTCGTCTCTTCTTCTCGTGCAGGAGCCCTGACCAACATGCCTGCAGTGAGGACCTTCTCTCTGTTTGCTGGCCTGGCTGTTTTTATTGATTTCCTGTTGCAGATCAGTTGCTTTGTCAGCTTCCTCGGCTTGGACGCAGAACGACAGGAGGTGAGTGTGAGGGGAAACTGTGGTGACACATTAACAATGATACTGGGGGGGGGGTATTAAATGGTCATGTGGCAGGGTTTCCCTACAGATTTAACATCCCCATTTTAAGTTCTCAGTTAAAACCTACTATTTGGCCTCAGTGACACACAGTTGACGACTCGCTCTTCATGAGTCACTCCTAAAATTCGTCACGGTCAAAGTTCCACTCACCAGTTTTGTGTCTTCCGTCTAAAAGGGGAACCGACTTGACATCATCTGCTGCGTGAAGCTGCCAGAAGGTCAGGAAACAAAGACGGACGGTTTCCTCTTCCGCTTTTTCAAGAAAGTCTATGCCCCATTCATCCTCAAAGAGTGGGTGCGACCAATCATAGTAAGTACCTCAGTGAGACTTGGCCAGTAATGCACAGCTCCTCCTGTTGTGTATTCCTCTAACTTTGGGATAGATTGAGTTGGAATCATAGTATGCATATGATGATTATGCTGATCATTTTTTCTTCTTTAGGTGGCAGTGTTTGTTGGAATACTCTCCTTCAGTATTGCTGTCATGAACAAAGTGGAGATTGGACTGGACCAGAAATTATCCATGCCTGATGTAAGTCTTTGCAGTTTTTGTGTTTATACTGCTCCTGTCAGTCATCAGGAAGCTAAATCAATTGCATATCTTGCTGTGTTTTATTATATAAATTCCTTCAACATTACATTTCTGCAACAATCGTCCAATCTGATGTGTTTTGTTTGTCTCTCCGTCCAGGACTCGTACGTGCTGGACTACTTTAAGAACATGGGCGAGTATCTCCACACTGGAGCTCCGGTGTACTTTGTGGTGGAGGATGGTGTGGACTACAGTAGCCTGGAGGGTCAGAATGCTGTATGTGGTGGAGTGGGCTGCAACAACAACTCTCTGGTCCAGCAGGTCTACGCTGCCTCACTCATCAGCAACTAGTGAGTCTGAGCTGTAAACAAATGAGATCATGAATAACAAACATTATCTAAATGTAGTTTCTAGGAACCTGTTTGAATTCAAATGTAAATATCTTAGAAACTTGTGAGTTCACATGGTAACGGAAGGTCGAGAGTTCATTGACTCTACGATCTCTTCCATTTTCACATTCCAGCACAACCATAGCTCTCACGCCGTCCTCCTGGTTGGACGACTACTTCGACTGGGTGAAGCCTCAGTCCACTTGCTGTCGTTACATCAACGCCACCGGGGCTTTCTGCAATGCTTCAGGTACTTTTTTTTTATCCATTGTCAAAGAGCAGTGAATGATACCTGTGACAAATGTGCAACATGAAGTGAAGTGAAACAGATGTTAGAGCAAATTCTTTTAGTATCATCGATTACAGTTTTCTGAAGAAGAATCCAGGTAGAGCAGTTATGTGGTTCAGCTTGTAATACAGACTTTCTAATATATTTAATATATATAATTTGTTTTGGTGTATATTTGTCAAATACCTGGTTGAATTGAGAGGATGAAAATACTTACCTCTGTTTTCCAGTGGTCAACTCGTCGTGTGTTCACTGTCGGCCCATGACTCCGAGTGGAAAGCAGAGGCCAGAAGGTGAAGACTTCATGCAGTTTCTACCCATGTTCCTGTCGGACAATCCCAACGTCAAGTGTGGAAAAGGGTAATTTAATATCTCTGTCAACATCTGGGGTTTCTGTTGAAAACACATGACACACAGACACAATCTTTTTACAGTTAAGCAATTCTCACTCTATCTATTCCTGCTCCTCCAGCGGCCATGCAGCCTACGGCACAGCGGTGGACCTGTATCCCAATGACGCAGGCGTTGGAGCCACTTACTTTATGACCTACCACACCATCCTGAAGGAATCCCCAGACTTCATAAATGGTTTGAAAATGGCCCGAAATCTGGCTCATAACATCAGTCAGTCCATAAACCACAAGGTTTTTGCCTACAGGTAAGTCCTCTGGCTCTGCTCGTGGATCTTTGTTAAATATGCTGTATGTTATGATTCCTAATCTAACTCTGTGTTCTTCAATTTTCTGTGGATGATTTTCCAAGCTGAGATAGTGAAGTTGTGTTTGTTTAGGACTCAAGGTTGAAGGGCATCAAAGAGGAGAAGTAGGTCAAAGATAAGAAGGCAGCAAGGAAAACATTGTAAATGGCAACGAAGCTGATGTTTGACCCAAAGCACTGAATGAACCTTCCTGGCCACTTTATCCTATATAACAGAACAGGCTTGACCCTTGATCTAAATTATTAAATATCAACCAACAAGAGAAAAAAAGGAAGTGATAGTGTAGCCTTGTCATAAAGTTTTCTGTGAATTTGAAAAAGCCACCGTAGAATGTTATTTCACTTCCTTTTTTCCTCCTCTACAGCATCTTCTACGTTTTCTACGAGCAGTACCTCACCATAGCGTACGACACGGCTCTGAACCTGAGCGTGTCGCTGGCGGCCATTTTCGTGGTGACGACTGTTTTGTTGGGCTTCGAGCTGTGGTCGGCTGTGGTCGTCTGCCTCACCATCGCCATGATCCTGGTCAACATGTTCGGCGTCATGTGGCTGTGGGGCATCAGCCTCAACGCTGTCTCCCTGGTGAACCTGGTCATGGTGAGTGGAATGAAAACGACACTTGTGGAATCAAGGTTTAAGGATAATCATTCAAACTTTAGAAAACGTATTGTAAATTCGAAAGGACAAGATAAGAAAGGAAGAAAGACGTTTAACATTTCTCAGTGTTTTGGTATGTTGTCCTCATGTGAGGTTGTTCTGTCTGGCTCTCGCCTTGTATAACCTCAGGGACTTTGATCTACAAATTTCCCCATGTCCCTAAATACCAGGAATTACAATATGTTCTAAAGAAACCTGAGCCGAGGACAGTTTGCCTTTAATCTCACACATAAATATTCAGCTTAAGGCAGCAAACATTTCCATGTTTCTGATGTGGAGTTGTTCCCTGTCCTCTGCTTCAGACCTGTGGGATCTCAGTGGAGTTCTGCAGTCACATCGTGCGAGCGTTTTCCATCAGCGTGAAGAAGAACAGGGTGGAGCGGGCTGAGGAGGCTCTGGCTAACATGGGCAGTTCTGTAAGTCTCTTTTTCAATCTTTTTGTCAATCCTAGAGTGGAAATATTTGCAGTTTTATATACTTTTTTCTATTTATACATTTTATTTTTCTTCAACATGGCATAATATGACACTTTTCCTTCTTTGCAGGTATTCAGTGGAATCACGCTCACAAAGTTCGGAGGTATCATTATCCTGGCCCTGTCCAAGTCGCAGATCTTCCAGGTTTTCTACTTCAGGATGTACCTGGCCCTGGTTCTGCTGGGGGCCACACACGGCCTCATCTTCCTCCCCGTGCTGCTCAGCTATATCGGTCAGTATAGCTTAGTGTAGTCGCACATTTACAGAGAAACATCAAAGCTCGGAGCGCAGATCTAATGCAGTGTTTGTGTTCCGACTCCATTCACAGGTCCATCGGTGAACAAAGCAAAGGTGTTTGCTGCTAACAAGCGCAACGCCGGCACAGAAAGGGAGCGGCTCCTCAACTACTAGGAGGCCGCGGACAATGAACAATGGCCTGACTCTGTGTCTGGTAGGGACTGTGTGGGTGTGAGAGTGCGAGGCAATTTCTGTGACCACTGACACACTCGTCGTCATCGCCACTACTAAGCACGGATTTCACTCAGGAAGACACTTGGGATTGCCAGAGGCCTTGTTGGGCTGCACACTCGTATCGACTTCTGCAGCAGACTTCAGATCCCCCCGACATTCCTCACACTACAGGACAAGCCCGACCTCGCGGTATTTGAACCTTGAGCAGCGGGACAGAATTCCACACTTTGACCGTGTGGACGTAAGGGAGACACCACCCCCGACACCATTTTACAGACAAACCCTCATTCAGATTCCATGAGCTTTTTTTATACAGGAAAACGTAAAAGGGTAGAAGTGGTCAGTTTTTTTTAAAGTGTGTTTTTTTTTAAATATATGCCAGAAGCAAATATATATAAAATAGATCTGACATTCTTTTTTTTATTAACTTTTTTAGAATTGTTTGATATTATGAAACTTTAATTGACTGTAGAACAGCACTCACCGGAGCTAACCAATAACTATAGCAGTATCATAAGTCCCCCCATAATATCTTGCATCAACATGAATCCTCTTTAGAGCTGTGTCTGCATACTGCATCAGTACGGCTCATTTCCCTCCTAGCAATAATGTTTCCTGTGCAACTAAGGAATCTGGGATTAGCTTGGAGGTACTGAGACAGTCATGTTTTCGCGCGACTACACTGGATTTGAAATTAAAAGTGTGTTTTAGCTTTACATTTTGGCTTTTATTCAATTTGTGGCCCTTTGTTTGTTTTTTTTACCTATGGGAGTGTAGGTATAAGACTGGCACTCACTGAACCAAGAATTATTCCCTTGGAAAAATTTTGAAAATGATCCATCTCATAATGTTATGAAAGTGAAAGAAATTCCCTGATCTGCACCGACATCCAACGGGTTCTTCTCTGACCACGACGTTTCACCAAGTTTTCTTGGAAATCAGTTTGGTTGATTTTGTGTAATCTTGGGTACAATCCAACCAAATAACAAACAAACGGACAGCGGTGTAAACATAACCACTTTGACAAAGGTACCAACAGCAAATATAAACACCCTCCAAGCTTAAACTTGACGGTCACTGTTTCATTTCATGTTCAGTTTACACACAAAGTTCCTGTCATGTCTTTTATTCTTGCATCGATTACCTCCTGCACCACATTTCATTTCAGTGATAGCTGATGTATTTTTATCGTCTTTTCGAGTTTGCTAGTCCAACACCACCGAGTCGAGATACATGTTCATGCCAGATGTAAATGGTGCTGTAAATAATACAAATAATGGTTTTATATAGAAGTGTAACTGTGACACTTTCCAGTTTCTGAGGTACAGCCGTAGCTGGAGAGATCAAACTTTCCATTAAGCTGTAAATAACATGCGCAGGATTGATTTAGATTTCTGGTCATCTAGAGCATGTTTTACTGAATGCTTACTAGATAAAGACTAGAGACGACGCATAAGTTAATAATTATGTTATTATTATTATTGTTAACCACTAACAATGTGAAACTGGGAACTGGAAATATGAAATGTTGGATTTTCAATGAGTTTTTTTTTCTTAACACCCCACAACCTACGCTTCAACATGTCTGAGGTATTGGTTAATGCAACTGATCATTCATTGTGCCTTAATCCCAGTTGTGTGCTCCCACTAATTGAATTTGAACAGGACTGAGACATTATATAAAGAGGATGTTGTTTAAGTGTTTAGAAAATCTTTTAAGGAACCGAATTCCTTGTTATTAATCTTCTGACACAATGTTTTTTTTTCTTCCCTCATGATGCAGTTGAAGGTTTATGGAATGTAAGAAATGAAATATGTCAAAGAAAAATGTTCACGAGCGACCGACTGAGGAAAAGTTGAGCTTATTAACGGTTCTGTGTTTTGAAATGGACAAATAATATCTGACGATGAAAAACTGGGACATTTATGGTTTTTAACAATTTCCCAATATATTCTATATGAAATTATTTCTTGTCTCAATATGTTTGTTTCTTTACTAATGTTTGATCAGATGTACATTTGATTTAACATTGTATTGTCCTTGCATCTTATCCTTTCGGTTCTATAGGAAGAAAAAGTACAGTAATTTACTTTTAAGAGGAATAACCCGACTGGCACCTTCAGCATGAGCCATCTGTTGACATTGTTCATACCGACCACAGTGTGGCGTCCTCCGTTCACAAAGCTCTGACTGCATCCTGCTCTCACTAGTGGAGATGTTGAGTGACCTATTTTCTATGTCCTGAAGATATGCAGCCGTGCAAAGCTTTCTATTTGTCTCTTTTTCCAAATGCAGAAAAAGGTTTTAATGGAGAAGGTTGGTCGGGTTCTAAATTGGCGTCGTTTGGATATTTACACTTTAACTTAAGAGGCTGTCGATCACTCACATCCCATCTGAGAGTAGCTGCCAAACTGTGTGCTTCCTCACAGTGTGTGTGTGTGTGTGTGTTGTTGTGACTGTGCGTCCAGCCCTGTTGTCACACAAACCTCCAGCTCATAACTTATTTATCCGCTGCCCTGAGAGAGCCGGGACACTGTTCTTTGATTCAAGCTGAGAGATTAAAATATTAATTTCCTCTGCAGGGGAGAGCGTTGTGAGCGCATGATTATGTAAGATGTGCAAAGCTCACCTCTCTCCACCAGACACTGACCTGCCCCTGTCCTCTGACACGTACATACTGTACAGAAAGGATCATTGTGATTCATTAAGGGTGTGAGAAACATTTTTGGGGGAAATATTCTCACAAATGTAAGAGAATCAAGTTAATTTTGGCTGAAGGAAATATGAGTGTCACACAGAAATGCCCCAATTCCAAAACTATACAATTATTTATATGATAACACAAAAACACATGCTCAGTTTAGCCTCAGACAATCAGATAGTTCTCCACATACACTCAGTGTTAGTTTCATTAACGTGAAAAGAAAGAGTATATTGTCTAATCTTTGGATAAATCTATTATTAAATAGTTTTTTTTGTATAATTACATCTGATGGGCCAGATGAATGTGTATTAGTCTCTCAGCAGTAATCTGTTAACTAATACAGCTCAGGAGCTCGAACTACAACCATCATGTTGAATTTAATAGTTATGTGGTGGATGTCGAAAAGAGAACACGTGTAGAATTAGTTGCAGGAGTGTGATTTCGCTTCTGTTAAATATAGAAACATGGACCACAGGGAAATGTATCGAGAACACATCATAATCCAAACTTCTCCAAAAAGGCTCTCATGGTGTTTATAACATTTTTATTATGAGGGCAAGAGACAGCCATGCTTCCCAGTACATGTTTCAAAACTTATTTTTCAGTATAAAATCGACCTGGTCCTATCTGTGCCATCCACCCTCTGTGTGCTTTCCTCCCACAGATTTCCTCGAACTCACAAGTTGGAACAGTCCACCGCTCCAACTTAAAACGAAAAGTAAATCTACATTATCCATCAATAAATAAGTGTAAGAAGCATTTAATGTCCCCACCCTGCGTCACTAGTCTTCTGTTACACTGGTCTCGGTTGTCTCTGAAATAGACTCTTGGGGTGGAACAAAAGGGATTAGGTAGCGTTGTCAAACACGAGGAGAGGATCAGATTTTCAGGTCCACCCGCAGAGCTCTCCCAGTCCAAGTTTGGGATAACAACACAACGGTAGTCAGTTGTTCCCATCAGTTTGTGTGTATATAACAAAAACTCAGCTTCATCAACTCTAAATGAAGGAAATCAAATGAATTCCCACACTGTAATTTCCTGCAGCTTTTTAACCACAAGCCTCCCTGGCCACACCTCCTTGTTTACAAACTACTGTAAATGCCGGGAAAGCCCTGAGTCACAGCATCATGACAGGGAAAAGGGGCAAAATGCCGTTTCAGCCAAATGTTATTTTAAAGGGAAGGGCAATATAGACTGCGGCTTGCCCCAAACGATGGTACACATATTTTCACAATGAGGGTCACTTGTGTGTGAGCAGGGCTCAGGAAGGGCTGTCAATAGGCCCCTTTATGAGTGGCTGGGGGGGGAATTAGGCCGTCAATGGAGGGGACTAAGCCACGTATGCCATGTGTCCACGCTCAGGCCCGCTCTGTTTGTTTTGATGGCAGGACGAGACTGGCGTGACTGGCGTGACTGCGGGCCTTGTTTACGTTGGATGTGTGTCAGGCACCCCTCTCCATGAGAAACAGACCCCTGAGATTGCATCAGAGCCACAGGTGCAGTCCACTTCCAGTCAAGGCCGCCGCAGTCTCCTGTGCTGACCTGATCGGACCTGACGTTCTGGAAACATGAGTAATGAGGTGTTTTTGATAAAGAGGGCTCCGAATAAGAAGGGATGAACGTTAAAATCCGGTCTTAAACAAAGTCAAAATCATAAACAAGTGCAGCTCACATTGCAGATTCAATATGAAACATATAGTGGCAGATAAATGAACAGAACCGATGCTAAGAGATGCTGTCAATGCATAAATGAGACGTATCAAATATGATCCTAGATTAGTAATTTATCACATAGGATAATTAGGGTTATCAAGATGCTGAAGAGCTAAACAAGTTAGATTTAGCTACTACGTTGTTTTTTAGAAAATGTGCGCTGGTTTGAATTACCTTCAAAACACACGTCTGCCACTCTTGCAATTTTCATAGATGAATTCCTGTGTGTTTCTGTCGATTCTATATATTTTTTCGTTTTCAGGTAACAACTTATGGCTGCGAGGCCACAGCCATAAGTTGATAACTATATTGTTATCGCAGTGCATTTAATAATCTGTAAAATAATTGTTGAAACATTTAAGTAGAAACCCAAAATGCCAACTGTCGGAAAAATGACTTCTCCCCTTAATTGAAGCCTAAGAGTCCCGATCGCCACCTGGTGGCTGGCTGCAGTATTTTTTGGTTAGTGGATAGGAAACGGACCAAACTAAAAACATTTCAATGCACACTTATCACACCGAAGTGTGTTATTTGAAGCTATAAAAACAGGGTGTAACATTATGATTGACAGCCGATTGCTACTGTGTAGACTCCGCCTACAAATGTGCAAGATGGCGGCGCCTGTATCTGGGATATTTTGGCTTAACTACTGGATAGTGGGAGAAAGTTGAGAGACACCATCTTTATACACATTATATGATGGTAACCTGATGGTGGCCCTAGAGGAAGAGACAGGGGAACCTCCTCATAGTCCTTCAGGCTGCAGATTCAAATCACATTCAGGAACAAGGAAACCCCAGTCTTATGTTTGATTGAACAAGCAAAGCAGTTTATTTACAAACACACACAGGTAGTGAGTGTCGCCCGTGAGTGTTTCCTCACAGAGTCAGAGTGCATCTTACAGCGAAATCTTTGGGCTTGCAATCAGAAAGAAGCTCGGTATTTTTTTCCCCCACCTTCAATCAGCACAATCCATGCGTTCATCTCTACAAAATTTGGTTTTGTGATCATTTCTGCTCAAATACCTTCAAATATCAGCAGTAAACACCAGGGGGTCGACTGTAGGTTCCTGATCTGGTGTCGGCTCAATACTCTATGGTTTTGTGTGAAGATTTCATGGAAAATATAAAAGCAATCAAGTTGCGATACATGCCAAGTAAATGGAATAATACTTTTTAAATTGGTCATATTGGCACAATTTCCCCCTTAAATTTCTGTGTTTATTTTCCTGAACAACAATCAATATTTTAAAGTTCCAGGCAAAAGTTTGATCCTCATCAGGGTCTCGTTTAGATGTCAGGCAAAGAGCAGTGTCCCTAAAGCCTGGAGCTGCTCTGTGTCTTGCTCAAGGACTCTTCAGCAGGATTACCGGCACTGGGTCTTAACCCGCATCCACAAGGTTAAGGACATTCTCTCTCTCCACACGAGAGTGCCCTGCTGCCGATCCTCGTCACTGGTTGATGGCTGCGTTCGCATTCGGGAACAACTCGTCAGAATGGCCGCCTGGACCCCAGTGTAGCACCGTAAACGTGCTGACGATACACTCTAACATAGAGCACGGGAAATGGACACTGATCAAAGTGGGTCTGGTCTCTGTGAGTCCGGGGCAAGCGTCTGACTGGTAGAAAATGAGTGGGAAAGGAGGAGAAGTCCCATCTCGACAATCATGCGGATACTTGTGGCCTTAAGAAATATTTAAATCAACACAAGATGGAGGTACGAATCAAAAGGCGGAATGACGCGAGTGGCGCTCGAGAACTATTTTTCAAGGTTAGTTCCCGAGCTCATTAAAAGTCTGGAAAAAAGATCATGTCCCCGTTGGGCCTAGGACTCGCAGTTTTCAAAAAAGTGCACTTTTAAGACGATGACTTGCAAAAACAATCTCTGAGGAATAACAGTCCAGAGAACAAGCCGATTAAAAGGCTTTTGTTCAGGTTGAAGCAGCTCAGGAGGCAACCGATCCTACCAGGGTCTACAAGAAGGAGATAAATGACGAGAGATGATAAAAAAAAATACCTAGAATCATTGGTTGCTTTAACTGTGAGAGAAAAATTCAAGATTCAAATGAAAAGCAGCTCTCTTAAGCAACAAGAGAAGTCTAAAATACACAAAGTGAAGATGAAGAGATGTCAAACTAGAAAAAGAGCTACCATTGAACTCTATCTTTCACAAGTCCATGTAGTGATTATGAATGTAGAAGTCGATAAATGGAAAAAAGTCTCTTTAAAAATGCGTTTGTCCCTTTGGCTGATTCCAGGTCTCTGAGATGAAGGAGAGGGTTGTCAAAGCGAGGACCTGCCGCAGTTGAGTGACAACCTTGAAGTGGCGCCTTGAAGCTGTCAAGACGAGGAGGAGGAGGAGGAGGAGGAGGGTGAGAGGATGGATACCGAGGGATGTGGATCAGGAGAACATGGTGGTCGTCCTCCTGATGGGTCACCAATGCTAGGTGGTCTGCAGCAGGCGTCTGTAGTGGGGCATGACCTCCTGTTCGGGCAGGTGCAGGTTGAACTCCAGCGCCACCAGGACTGGGAACTCGAAGGCGATCAGCTCTCGGCGGTTCACCCGGAACCTCTCCTCCAGTTTCTGCCAAAAATAATAATTGAGGATGAAGATTAATCCACAGAAACATGTCGTGCTGTATCGGAACCTGCTTTTCTGGGAATGACAACCGCACCTACTCATTTTGCACCAGCATTTAGAGGGCTGGTCCTGCTCTGCCACGGACACAATGATACCAGACCAATTTATTTCCTTATGCGGATAAGATTCTCTTAATTTCATATTTTACAACATATCTTCATTTAAGTTTTCAAATATCATTTTTATTATTACCACATCCCTAACGAAATAGTTAATTGTTGGTCAGATCTATTAAAGCTGATGAGAGGCATCTTTAATCCAGATTAGGATTTAAGGGATATTTCCTTGTGGGTTTATCGGTCTTGGCTTCAGATTTGAGTCGGCATGCCACAGGTTTATTTGTTAACATTTGTGCTGCTCCTCTCTTTTTCTCTTGGATGCGTCAAGCTTCAACAAACAGACGTCTGAGATCTCCTGAGGTTGCTTCCTTCAGGTCAGGAGATTTCCTTCACATGCCTCATCGTGCTGTCCAGCCGTGCAAATAGTTTTGGTTTTTACGGTTTATTTTGAGATGCCTGCGGCTGCTGCCAGATAAAGTGGAATTTTGTTTTTGACGCTCGCAGCAGAGAAAATTTTGAACAAAGAAACTTCACCATGGACAGTTTTCACTGTGGTTAACCTGTTGAATCATTAGGTGGCCTTCAAAAAAAAATAACTCACAGAGGCGTGAGAAGTCTTGAGAAATGCAGATGTGTGGAGGAACTCACGTCTATCAAGTGCTTGACTTCATGTTTCTTGAGATCACCACCGATCTTTGCCGCCAGAAGGACACAAGCTCCGGCACAGAGTTTACGGTTCTGCTTGTTTAGTTTGCCTTGAAGAACGAGTTTTTCAAAGTAGACGAAAGCCATGGCCGTCGTGGGTTCCTCGTAACCACACTCATCCAGAGCCAGCTTCTTTATCTCCCTCTTCAAGCTGCACAGGGTGAACAAAGAGAGAGAAAGGAGAAAGGTGTAAATGAAGAGGAGGGACACTGTGATTTTGTCTTTTATTAACACACTTTCTGTCCGTTTTACCTCCTTATCTTGCTGAGCGTGAGCCTAATGTGGGGGAATTTCTCCTTGAAGGTTTCGTTCATGTCCTTCTTGAGGTCAGACGGTTTCACGTATTCGATGACCGTGGTCTGGAAAGGAAAAACCAGAGGCGGTGTCAGAGGGATCAAACTTTCAGCACCGGGCGAGGCGACTGGATCCTCGCACGCTCGTGTTGGATTCCACCGTCTCACACTGAGGCTCACTGAGCACTGGTGTTACCCGGGTCACGTAAAAGGACCAGGTGATAACAAATTCCACGAACAGACCAAAACAGGTATTTCCTGTGTATCCAGCAACCTTTTTAATGGGGCTTAGCAGACAGCGAGAAAGAGACAGATGATTACCACTCTCTTTCCCTTTAAAAACCTAGAGGACATGTAAAATAGTGAATTGCGTACAGAGCTTTCCACGCCCTCGTCACGCTCCTCTTGAACAATCCTCAGAGCTTGTCACAGCACGCTCTGAGGTGGGTGAGTCACATCAAGATGGTTTAACGAGGGTCTGAGAGTCTGGGTTTGGAAACATAATCCCAGTAGAGCAAAGTGCAATTCTAGTTCCTTGTTAAAGATGAGGTAAAAGAGATCTTTGCTGCTCGCTGCATAGATGATTCTTCAGAGTAATAAAGATAATATTGCATTGCACCAAAATAATTACTTAAATGTTGAAGAGAGACAATGTACAAACGTCCAGATTAGCCAAAATAAGAACCAACAAAAACACGACTATCTACTTTATATTTACATTGGGAGCAGGTCCTCTCTACGGAGGCTGCCATGTTTTTACAGTAGCCCAGACTGGACAAACTAAAAAGCTTTTGAGTTTTTATGGCAACTGAAGGCTGCCACGGGTTCTCTTTTGGAAGGGGAGGGTGAGGTGAGGGGTGTTCAGCTGCAACATGCAACTTCAACTTCAGGTGTCACTTAATTCTACACACTTAACCTTTAACATGTGACCCCTATTTTTACTATTTTAGTATTTAAAATCGGAATTGATGAGAACCATAGTCAATAACTTTATAAACAGAATCTATAAAACTAAAATGTTACCTAACTCTAGGTATCGGCCAAAATGGCGACGGGAGACTCATAAGACAGGACCATGACTAAGCAGCATCATGTTGATAAATGATGTAACTGAAGTAGGACTGTTATCACCTCTAACACAGACATGAACAGAGAGCGTGAGGCCTGGATACGTTACGCTGCAGTTTGACTAACTGGGAGTTGTGATAGAGTGTGTGTTCTGTTGTGTTGTGTGTGCTGTGCTGCGATGGGATGTGGTCATTTGTTGTGGTTGGTGGACTGCAGTTCTAAGATAACGTGAACTGGAGTTGCACGTTGTCGATGCTGCAGCGGAGCGAAAGAAGCATCGAGGGCAAATCACTCGGAAAAAAGCGCTGACCCCACATCCTTTGGATTTTTTCCGGAAAAGAAAAGTCATATAATGTCTTATGTGGCACTTCATTAAATGATATATATATATATATATATATATATATATATTGGCTTAAAAATATATTCTTAGTACCTTTAAGTTTGACCCACCACAGGATTACGAACAACAATTTGGCCAGATTCTTTAAACTCTTCCTGCTTTCTGTCTTTCTTGTTTTAAGCCTCAAACATACACACACACTGGCCTATCACAATATTACACTGGCACATTGACACACACACACACACACACACATCAACACGCACACACCCATCTTTCTTTATCTCCACCCAGCTCACACATGACCCTTAACCTGCTGAGCGACTCTCACAACTCTGCAGCTGAGGTGTAGAAATCGTCTCGAACTTTTGAACCTTTGTTATGTTTGTGATGTCTTCTATGTCGAAACCTTACTCAAAGTTCACCATAAGAAAATAATATAATCTTTGATGGTTCCTGTTGATCAGTCGAAACAAGCAATCTGAGGAGATTACCTCGGACTGAGGGATATTAAACTGCACAGGGTCCGAAATGAACTTTGTGAATCACTTGCCGAGATATTCACTCAGATTAATATATAATAGTATTTCAAATTTAAATTAAACATACACAACATACAGATTTACACTTTCTGGGTTCTTGTTCATCAAAGACTTGAGTTGTACAATTAATTGGATTATCCTTTACTATAGTGTCCACTAAGCATAAGCAATGTAATAAGGACACAGTGCAGTGGTTCTATAAATATCAGGATGGCTCTCTGAATGCAGGCAGCGTATGGAATGTGAATAATAGCAACTTCGCCGAACGCCGGGCTGCTGCTCATGAAGCGTGAAGGAGAACGAATGCTTATCGATGGTCCGCTCCGTGAAGAGAACATTAAAAAAGGCTCACGTCTGTCAGTTATGATCATGTCCTACACTAACTTATGTCAAAACATTTTCATTATTCCATGTTTTCAGCACAAGGATAATGATTCACAAATGTGCACTCCACTAAACATGCTTCTTTACCACCTATAAAGTTATATGAGTGTTTTCACTTTGCTTCATAATCACATCCGTGGTCGTTTCCTCATGAGGATGAAAGAAAAAAACACGATCTCCTGCTTGAGTTTGAAAGTTCAGTTGAAGGTGTTGTGGTGTTCAACCCCTGAAATGCTGAGAATGTACTGGTTCCAGTCCTGCAGCAAACACAATAGCTTGTTGTGAGATCCCAGGTTTTGTAATTTTAGGAAAAGAGGAAGGGGGCGGGGGAGCATAGCCTGGCCTTGACTGAACATTCAACCCTGTCAGTCCTTGTTGTGCATTCTGCCAGGCTGCGTAACAACAACAGAGCCCGGGAAAGAATGAGGTGGGAGTCTGGTCAGGTTTGTTTTTTTTCAACCCGCTCGTCCGACCACAATCAAACATCCGTTCTTGTCTGGAAGCGAGAGAGTGATTAGTGCAAAGACGTGAACACTACAGGGGCTGTTGGAACAGCTACTGCCCTCTATGTGAATATAATGTATGTATATGCTTTATAAGGTGGGAGAGAGACTGGAGCCAATGACCTTCCTGATTAAAACATCCTCCTGGCTGCCTTTCAAATTAACTGATAAAATTCAGGAGGAGTTTTTAGAGCCAAACAAATCTTCCTGGTTATTGTTCTGGGTTTTTTTTTGTGGGAAAACTGAGCACAAAAGGTCCTTAGCGCCCAAAATTACTATTTTCAAAAAAGCATTTATGGTGAGACACTGCAGGAAGTTTCGATTAAACATTTCAAAACGTGTTAGACGCAGCTGGAGAGCTTTCTCACCATGTACGAGGGGAAGATGAGGACTCGCTTGTGTTTTCCACACGGCCACTGGGGGTCATCCAGCAGGTTGGGGTCGTACTCGCGGAATTCGGCCAAGTCATTCCCTGTGGTGAGCACAAACACAGAAACAGAGGTCGAGCCACAAGTTAACATTTGACCCATTTCTTTTCCAATACACTTACTGCATGAAAAGAAACAACAACTGGTGGATGAGCAGTACACAACAGTCTAAGGGGCGACTAACCTGTGTCTATGCTGCTCTGGTTGCTGTTGGCTCGGCCCAGGCTGAGGCTGCGGTGGCTGGCGTTACGAGACTGAGAGAAGGAAGAGGTGGAGTCGATGGTGTTTCTTCGACCGCCGCCGAGCGCATTGGTGGGATACAGCAACTGGGTGTAGGACACAGTCTGTGGACACAGGCACGTACGGTTTATGTCTGATTCAGCCTTAAAAAAAACACTGTTCAAGCTGTGAGATTATGTTTTGATACACATTTCATCAATTATTCAGACAGTTGTAAATGAGCCTAACCCCATTTTTCTAATAGTTATATTATATGTTTTAACACAGAACTTTATAAAAATAGTTTTTTCAATAAAAATGCAAAATTATTTAAATCAATATTTCAACACATGTTAGAGCTAACATTATCATAGCAGCATCCACCTCTACTCACTACAGACCAACATCAATATCAGATTTTTTTACTAATCTTAAAAGTTTCCAATGACAAGATTTCTCGGGTTATATAGAGACATTATAGGACAACCTGACTAAATTAACTTTTCACATGTGCATACTTCCTCTGAGTTCTCACCTTTCCATCTGCTCCTAGCTCCACCCCCTCCAGTCCAATCACCATCTCCTTGGCACTGACACTTCCTGACGGGTGCCGCTGACGCCCCCCTTCCAGCTTTACATCCCTGATGATGAGCACATGACACCACGATTCGTTTTCCATGATACAAACAATACTGTGCCTCGTTTAATCCCCATCTCCTCTCTTGTGGGGGGGGGGACCTGTTATATCTCACCTCCGCATCTCTACCTCACAGATTTTAGGGCTTGTATCGATCTGCACCTATCAGCTGGCCTAGTTTCTGTAATGGTCCTTGGGCGCATCTCAGGGCAATAAGAGATAAAGGGCCCCCTTGGGAGGGAGGATGGGGGAAGAGAAGAGTTTTCAAACTCAGCTGCAGCTTCACCAGGGCCTGGAAACTCATTCTACTGTCGCCATTGAATGAAATACGGGCTAAATATTTGTGCTGCTAAAATGATACGACTGAATGGGGCAATCACATGAAAATTAAACTGTGTGCCCGTAAACTCGTAATTAATTGGCATAAGGAAACTCCCGAGGAAAATAAGCTAATGAAAGTAAACAGTGGTTACTGCTATGAATTAGCATCGCTGGATGATTTTAGGTCGGTGCTAATGAAGGCTAATGCAGAGCGTGTGTTAACTGAGAAAGATGATGACGCGCACTCGGCCTCACTGGATGACGTAAGACAAAACTGTGGATGATCTTCTTTCCACGTGATTTAAGGTTTGAGATTAAAAGATCACTGGACATGTTAAATATTAACTCCAGCCTCTTTTAGCTGATCATTTGTATATTGTGAGTTCCTTTTAGAGGCGATCAGCTGCAGCACTGTCTTCTTTTTCTACCCTCCCCAGCTCGGCCTTGCTTCCTGTTTTAAAGTGGAGCACCGACGAATAGAAAGAAATGACACAGCAGATCCTCACATGACTCTCCCAGTGTTTTCGATGACATGTGGGGCCAATCTGTTATAATGGAAACAGTGTTATCGGGCAGACAGGCACGTAAGGACAACATGTTGACAGATGCATCATAGACACACGGATATCCCCAGGCAGCAGACATCTCGCAGCAACAGGGAAGATTACACTTAAATAAAAAGAGGGGAAAACACAAGAGACAGAGAAGCTTTCTAGGGAGAAGAGCTTTGCTGTGAAGCTTCAGTCTGCTGAGGATGAGGAGGAATGAAAGGAAATCATAAAGAAAGCTGAAATTGCTCAGTGACATGCATGAGTAGGATTCACTGGCTCTACACCTCTGGATGTTAGTAGTGTTATAATATTCGTGCTCATTATATCCAAATGTTTCTAAATCTATCAATCGATGGACAATTATAAATACTGACATGGCCGAGAGAGTCTTGAACCCTGCTCCTACTTGCTTAAGCTTCACCAATTAAACTTAAATTTGGCGTCACTAGGTTACATGTCATTATTCCCAATGAGGAAATCTACCCTTTGCATTTGACCCATCTAACCTTTTATCCAACTGAGACCAGGCTGCACTGCCAGGAGCCTTAGCTAACATGCATGTCTTTAAGGGTCAGAAACACGTGTAGTACATGCCAATAAAAGAAGAACATGCAGACGTCCACACGGGAAAGTTACGGCTAAACCAAGAGTAGTTTGAACGCAAGATCATCGGGCATTTCCCCGTAAACACAGGCATCCGGTTTAAGCAGCCTTTCAGTTTGCGCTATTTGACATTGTGGGGAAAAGTTTAATGGTAAGATCCAATCCACTTTCATGTCATTCTGCTAAATGTGAGGTGCACCAGAAGTCCTTTGGCAACGCTTAGCATAGGTCAAACTTGGGGAAACAGCTCTGTTCAAAGGTGAAACTTTCATCTTGTTTGATTTCAGGATGAAGGAGTGATAATTACAAGTTGTTGCTATAAGTGTGGAACTATTATTTCAGCCAGGACCAGTAACTTCCTGATGTGAGATCCTCATCTTGGAAGAAGTTGCTGTGCCTGCCCAAGAATTAGCCCCCATCATTATCCAAGCTGTAGCTGTTCCTCCCTAGTGTCCATTCTTAATGCTACGCTGAGCTAATCACATCCTGGTTGCAATATTTAGCAGACATATAAAAGTGGTTGTTTTTTGGGAGCAGTCTACTGTGTGTGATTGGGCATTCGTTTCTTAAAGGGGCAGGAGTTAAAGACAAAAGAAAGGAGATTAAAAAAGCGGAAAAAACGACATGCATCAATTCAGACAATTAAAAAAAAGTATTTTTTGCAGTTATTACACTTGACTTGGCAGAGACAACTCACTGTAAACTCTCAATGAGCAGCAGTGAGCTGTCAAATGCATGAAAGCGCGGGGGGGAGGTTATTTACCCTTGACCTTGCACTGATTGGCTGGCTTAGGAAATTCCACAAACTGATTGAGCCTTTTATGTTCTCCACTAAGCCCCAGTGTGTGAAGCTTTCTTCTTCTCTGCGCATTGTGTCCTCTGGTGTTTATCTGTCCCCTTTTCTCTTTCACTTCCTCCAAAACACACCGGTTCATGTGACTGGGCGTGGGGGTGGGGGGGGGCGTCAGTGCGATGCCCATACCAGAGACCCCCCCCCTACACGCAGGACAGGTGGGTTCCTGTTACATGGACCTTTGTTTTGCTTCAAAAAGGGTTAAAAACACATCTAGGAGGTAACTAGAGTCCTGTTCCATTGATGTGAACTCAGAGCCCAGACATGGAATAATCTGAAACGGTTAAAAGCAACGAATGGGACGCACAACAGATGTTTCCAGTCCAGCAGCATTGTTGATGATTAGACCACAATTAGTTTGGGCATTAGCATTTCTGAATCTAGAGACAGCAGGAACCTCATTGAGGTGAATCTTAGGCTGCATCCATACTACTACGGTTTTTGTTTTGCATTTTCAATCTAAACAATCTCTGTCTTAGTAATTTAAATAGCACATAACCACTCAGGCACACTGGGCATGCCATTGATTACCAGGTTCTACCCTGGTAGCCAAGGCTGATGCCGGTTGTTTACTTCGGGGAAGCAGCCTGACGAATCAAATGGTTATGAGTGTCAACCCCATTGTTTACAAACATTTCCCTTTAAGCCCGTCCAGACTAAAACGCAGCCCCGGTGTTTCTAAACTAAAACAGGGCTGCATTTTGGAAAATTCTCGATTTTAGTGCCACTGAAATTCCAGAGCAGTGTGGACTTCAGGCGTATCTGAGGCAGAGATGATGCGTTTTCAAATTAAAACGTGGTAGTATGGATGAAGCCTTAAATGCTATGCAGCAAAGCCAGCGACAAACAAAAATGAGTTGATTTGAACGTAAAAGAATGAGTGCCCCGAAAGCCACCAGAGCCGATTTGTGAAAACAGCAACACAAGCAACAAGCATTAGGCATCAATGTGTTCAACCTCTATACCAAATTACATCTTATAAAACCCATTTCAGCCAAATGGTTCGTTAATGGGTTTTTTAAACCTTATTGTAAAAATGCATCCACCAAAACCAACCCTTAGATGATGTATGCACCAGTCAGAGAGGAGCTTATCCAAAGTAAGAGAGGGATGGGAAAACAAAGACAAAGAGGGAGCACAGGCTGGAGGAGGGTTTAAGGTTCGGCATGCTGTCGGATACATACCCTGCTTGGCTACAATCTCGATAGGGCAGGACAGAAAATACACTATAGAGGGATCTTCTGCCACTGATAAGGACTATCCTATAAAAACAAAAAACAAGCTAATCAATCAGTCTATCTAAAAAAGACCCACAGGTTAAAGTTGGAAATAAAAATAAAAGTGTGCAGTAAACACTTGGAGTGAATGAGGAGAGTGAACTGAGAATTCACTTTCAGAGTGTGTGTTGTTGTGTAGTGCTGGAGAACGGAGTCTGTGGTTTGGGAGAAACGATGATGCATTTTTGCTGCGATGTCTCAATCTTGGAAAAGTTCAGATCGAACTTGAGTCATCTTTTTCAAACTAAACTGGCTTCTACTTGTGAACCAACAGGATCCAATCAGAATGGTTTCCCAGTGATCAGACATCCAGCTGGAAGGAACTTTTTTGACTTCAACGTTATGAACGACCTCAAAATTACTTCGGCAAATATCCGCGACTCACAGACACATGATGAATGTCAGCGCCCGGCCAAAAGCCACATAGGGACACAAGCGGCATGTGAGTCACAGAGAGTTAACTGTTCCGGCATCAGTTCATCAACGCGCAAGTTATTAATGCTGTGAAGGATTCAGCTCAGCCTCATCCCACGTAACCTATTTACTCATCTCATCAAGTCGGTGAACTGATTCAAACCAGAGGTACGTGACTACAAAGCGAGCACTGCTTCTCCGTGTCAATCAAATAACTGAAAATAACAATTTGATTGTATTCAATATACTTTAAAAGCAATTCAGCTGAAAGAGGATTATTTACTCCAAAATAAAAAAAAAGCACAGAATTCTGCGAAGTAAAAGACCGAGAGAAACACTAACTCGATTACCTTTCAGAGCCAAAGAATGTGACAGTGAAAAGGATGAAAATCACCAGAGCGTTATTACTCAGAAACGCACTCTGCCGGTCACCTGGCCGACCTTTAACAAGCGTCTCCTCTCAGGGTCCTTTATCCACACTGAGCAAAACATCAACACCACTGAGCCAAAGGTTGTCTGTGTTTAGGGATCTGTGCTCTGGATCCATGTGC
The DNA here is from genome assembly GCA_038501795.1 of Pseudopleuronectes americanus. NCBI lineage: Eukaryota > Metazoa > Chordata > Actinopteri > Pleuronectiformes > Pleuronectidae > Pseudopleuronectes > Pseudopleuronectes americanus. Next base: position 16,051,124 of record CM076730.1, on the reverse strand, counting down.
GTGTGATTTTGAATTTCGTGGACGAGGGATATTACGTGTGATTCAAAAATGTCAACTGTGAGGAGATCAAGATAGAAATGTATAATTCTGTACAGACGTGATTCTGAATCAGTTACAAGTTCTTAATAAGTGAGGACAACATGCTGGCCTGCTCTCCTCTCTGTGGCCTGTAATGTGAGAAACATCCAGACTGCAGTTCATTGACTGGGGCAGTCTGCCATTATCCACTGAGGACCTGTATTGACTAAGGGACGGGGCTGTTTGCCTTCATACCTTCCATTGCGCATATCGTGTTGCCTCATGTTCTTTATGAAGTGGACTTTCTTGAAGCTCTTTGGTCGAGGGGAACCAGATAGGGTTCGGCATCTGAAAACGTGAAAAACAAAACACACATCATCAGTATCTGGTGGGCGAACAACAGACAGAGAAACTGTGCCAGTTGGATACATTACACCGGGGCAGTCTCAGTTTAGACAGACAAGACGTATAGTAGGGGATAAATTGAACGTGCAGTTTACTACCTGCGTAGAGGAGCATTCTCCTCAATGTCTTCTAGTGTTTCAAGCGAAGAACGCTGAGAGATTAGTCTTCGTCTAAGGAGACACACAGAGGGGAAGTTTGAAGTTAGAGGGGGATTGAGAAACGTATCACACCAAGAATCTCATAGGACCAACTGTCATCAGGCAAAACAACTTTTAAATGAACCAACTCTGGAATAAAATATCATAATGTCCTCTGATATCTTCTTACAAGGTTCATTCACGGACACTCGGGCACAGCATCGCGTGGCTACGTCTGCTAGCTTAACGACTTCAGGTAACGGAAACTTTGTCTTTAAAACATTGTGTAAATGACCTAATTTCGAGTCGAGTATGAAAGTCGGGGCTTGCTGACACTTGGATGACACCAAACGAGCAGTATGGAGGCATTTTGTGTTTTTTTCTGTATATCTATAACATCTGCAGCAGAGGTTGTCTTGGCTAAACACTGTTACTCCTAAAAGAGTTTTGTGGATTCAAACACTTCACCAACCCCTTCATCATCATAGTGGTGAGTAGATTTTCATTATTCGGTGAACTATCCCTTTAAGCTTTGTTTGAGAATGTGGTTCAATATGAAGCCTGAGTTTCCATATGACCTTTAAAAGAAATCTGATCAGGGTTAAGCGCATGTTTGATGAGTTTTTCCAATTGAATAAAATGAGTACAACTGTTCGCTACCTCATTCCTCTCAGAAGTGACATATTTTTCCAGTGAGTTTCATAAAAAAATCGCATAAAGAAACTTTGTTGATACCTTGGTTTCAGCTATAAAATCATGTTTAACCAATTTTTTAAATGTAACAAAACATATCAAAGTGTTCTTTGCAGTGACGTAAACATCTGAGAAAGGAAAATATTAAATTTTTTTAGCTACTTGATCAACCTTTTCTGTCATTGCTCAAAAAGCAATGATCTTTGATACCAAGCCCCGGAACAACGTGTGGTGACAATGGAGGTAAATCATCAGCTGTTTCTCGCGCCGGTGTGGTCAATGATCCTCAGTCCAGTGTGGATCACAGAGTTTCCCTGGATCTGAGCTGCTTCCAGGATAACGAGCCGGCTCCATAAGCACTTTGTGTGACACATTCAGTCACAGATGGCCTTTATTTCACACTTAACACTCAACAGGCTAATTCTGCTGGACCGCTTCGATATGATTGGCTGCCAGTGTCAGCAAGAAACCCGTGTGTGATAGAAAGTGTGTGAGCATGTGTGTGTGTGAAGTAAGCCTGAGCTGTTCCAAAATTAGGTGGTAATTCCATATTTAGCACCACAGTAACAGCCTAATCCAACTCATTAGTCTGCCTCGCAAAGTGGCTACAACAAAAGTAGTGGAAGTTAAAATATTAGTTGTGAAACAAGAAAAACACGACGCACAAAAGCCTCTATCTGTCACCAAGTGCTCAACAGCAGCTGTCTTACGGCTCTGCTGCGCCAAGTCGGAGCGAAAACAAGCGACTAAATCATGTTGCACCATTTAATTATTTCCACAAATCAAAATGTGTTGCAATGCCGTCGAGGCTGCGGCCTAAAGACAAGCAGATGACACTTCAACCCCGACCCCCATCCCCCCCTCTCCACTGAGCATCTCAGGCCAAAGGGAGAGACAGTGGAGCGCGGCTGGTTAATAAGTGACAGAGCATGAGGACAGATTAACAAAAGATGACTCCGTCCTCGAGGAGCTCCCGGGGGTTTAAACCAACACGAGCTGAGTGAACTCTGTATACTGGAAGAGATGGGGTGAGATAAGTGTTTACATGAGGAGTCAGACTGCCCAAGCAGACGAGAAACCGAGGGCCATTATTCCGGCTGACCCTCCGCGCTGTATATTAGGACTCGGGGTGATCATAAACCGGGGGGAAGAAACATCAACCTCCCCTAAAGGGCAGGAATGGTCAAATTCAGACAATAGTCTTTGCTACCGTGAGCTCAAAGGCTCATAATTAAGGGGCCTGACCTCTGCCTGAAGGTCAGATGAGCGGGATCATTACTGTCAGTCTTACATCATCCTCCTCCGATGACCAACCCGAGAGATGGAGCGGCTGGTTTAGGGTGACTGAAGAAAACAAGGCGTCTAATTTGCTCTGGTGGTGAACCACTTCATTTTGGTTTGTCTGGAAAAATCTGATTTTGATATGAACCATGGTAACAGTTTTGAATGAGAAAGCAAAATCTCCTCATCTGCCAGTGTTATAACAATTTCAACGTGGGGCATAAGGTTGTTTGGAAGGGAACTAACGTTACATTGAAATAACCGATGTAAACATATTGACTTTCCTGCAGTTGTCAGATGCGTCACTACTATAATGTTGGTTGATGACAGTTGTTGATATAATGTGAGGATTGTTACTCCCCAGTGTTTTCCATGCAGAGCTGCAGCAGAGGAACACACAGGTTGAATTTCAAACTAAAAGGCCTGTAACTTTTTGAAGCTGATATCTCATATGTATAAATGTATACACACAAACTGACTGAGAACTGAACTGAGTAAAATCCAAACCTATCCGGTTACTCAGTAAACAAGGTTTTACTGGATCATCACTCTGTCCCGAGAACTAAAATATTGTTACCACCTGTCCAACCGTCCCCATTGGGTAATTTTTCCAGTCGGACTCTCAGTGAATTGTTACATTCCTCTAAAAAAAATCATTCACCACTTGGCCGAGGGGCAAGTTTCCACTTCGTGAGGACGCATGCAAATGGAGCTTGAGAGAACTTTGATCCGTGAATCCAGCTGAACATTAGCAGCAGCAGCAGGATGTGTTTTTCATGCAGAAGATGTTTTTCCAAGCCTGGTACAAACCATGGAAACATCAGGCGCCGGCCACTCATTCACAAAACAGGCCACTGATACCAACTAGAGGGAGAACAACCAGTTTCTACAGGTTTGGCTCCGTCAGAAGCTTCAAAAGAAGCCTCAGTATGTATAGGTGGAATAGAAGCAACAAGAATCTCTCAGTGTCTTTGATACAAAAACTGCTGTTGTTATCTTAAGTCTTTAATAGTGAGTTTTACATACTGGACACTAATACATCATTAAGCGGCTTCTACTGCAACTATCATACCATCCTCTGTGAATTAGAAATGTTTCAAAAAAAGACTTTTATAATCCTGCCCAATGGTGCCATGTAATAAAGCTTTAAAACCCAGGTGGACTAGTTAGATGTGGAGATTAAACCGCCTCACACATACACGTGTTGGCAGCTTACCACAGGACACTCGCTTCACCGGAGAGTCGCAGAACGGAAATAAATTAAATGTCCAGGGCTTTTTTCACACAAATAAAAACCCGGCAGATGAGAAAAGTGATTACACTGATTAAAACAACAAAATCTCAGTGTCAGAGCTTTTCAGCCGCTCTGATCCTGGAACACACAAGGAGGGAAAGTGGGTTGTATCCGCAGAATTAGAAAAATAAATGAACTAAAAACGAAAGTTAAACAAACAGAAACAAAACAAGATGTAACAACCTGAGGTGAACGAATGCTGATCATTGGTTTTTGGACTTGCTCTTGTGCGTTGCTTTAGCGCTTGACTTTAAACAAACGACAATCCGTGTCATGCTTGGGACACACAACATCGCCTGCTTTTAAAATAAATTATACGAACACACTCCAGGTTCAGCGTCTGCCTCCTCTTTTGCATTAACGTGATTTGATTGGCGGGTGCCTGCATCGCCGCATGAAACAGTCAACTTCAAGGGCAACGTGGCACAGACCCACAATTCATTTCAGCAACACACAACGTCACCCCACTCAAAGTGAATGAGCAGCATCACAGTTAAAGCCTTCAACTGGTACGAGTCCTGCTCACAGTGGCTTTTCTGTGCATTTGTTGACAGCTCAGACATAGAGAGACTCTGTGAGGGAAAATAAAGGCTTCTCTTACAGGCCCGTGATTATGCCAACCATGACCTCAGCGTACAACAATCAGCATCTCCTCCAGGGGTACGTGATCCAATCACACAAAAACTCCACAGAAGCAGAATAGTGTTGCATGCTGCTTGTTTTCCAGCCGTAGTTTCTGCTGCCTCATGCTGAAAAAAAATCTTCAGCTGTACATGATTCTGCACTTTTCGTGTCCATGTGTTTGTGGAGGATCAAATGAAAATAGCTCCAGGCCTCAGGGAGACAAAGCCAGATGGTGAGAGGTATGTTATATTCAAGGGACTGTTCTTGGCGTGCTGATTCATGATGGACGAAAAGCTGAGGCTTTATCCGATGTGCACCAAAACTCCCTAGCCCCGCCCCCATCCCTCCAACACGTTTGGTGGAAATCAGTTTAGTAATTTTCGTGTAATCCTGCTAACACATAAACAGACAAACATGATCCTCTTTGATAGAGGAAACAGAAGTATTGCTGCAGTATGGGAGCACAAACGCCATTACTGAAAAATCCTTTCAATCTTAACAGATGAAAGCTGAGGTAGGGGGAGGAAAGCTGAATGTGAAAACACAACATTTCCATGCACTGGACTCTGATTAGGATGTGGTCTGAAGCAGTTCTGGCCTCTCACAGTCGGTTCTGGCGGCAGATCAGAGGCTCCTCGACTTCCTGAATGGGAGCGAGAGTGAAGTCCAAAAAGTCTGAGGGGAGAGTGTGTCTCTTATGCCCCTGAGAGAGGAAGTGGAGGACAGAAAAACACAGAGCTGGGAGCCAGGCTGCTTCTCAGAGAGCCTGGGCATCCTGCCTCTCCCAGCCAGGGACCTCTGGACACGTTTCCACCAGCTGCCCTCGGAAAACAAACCAGGCACTGTGCAGAGCGCTCGTCTGTCCTCGCCAGTGGAACATGGCGGCGCTCTATCAACAGGTTGCTTACTTCTCTACATTAGAATTCATTTTATTTTGTGGTCGACCTACAAAAGACATTCCAAACGGCACAGTCAGGGTTTGACAACATGATACTATTCTTATTACAGAACTGCGATGTAGAAAAAACTGAGCACTGAACCTCAGTACTGTTTTAGTTCTGAAGTCCATAGCACAAAGTACTGAAAACTATCAGGTACTAAAACTGACTTGTACTTGTGTATTTTAGATTTTGATCTGAACTAAAACGGCACAAGGGGGCATACCTCTACCAAGGCCGAAGAATACTACACGTGGTTGACATGAGGACATGGAAACCATGGTAATTCTAATTTAATACATTTTATTCTTAACTATGAGTGTCTGTTCTTAAATGGCTGAAAAATCTATCCCCTACAATTATATGGCAATTTGCTTGATTCCGACTGATGCTTGTCCACTTTTAGATGCAATTCATTGTCACCCCTGACCTTGGAACCATGAGTAGATGGAACAATTCATCCAAAAGATCCATTCAGTATCTGATCTGCAGGTTTCCACTATATCACACAGGTTTTCCTCGGCACAGCAGCTTTGCACAGCTGTTAATGAAACTGTAGCTAAAGGTTTTTTTTTCAGAGTAACAGACTCCTCGTCCGTTTGTGATCAAAAGTTCAAAACTGCTAAATGGAACTTCTGGTCAACTGCTGTTTCCAGTGTCAGGAATGAGAAGAATTTAACTTTGATACAACAACATGAACAGGAAGTGCTCACAACAAAGCAAACTTTCACATTTATATGTAATATGTAATATGCTAGTAGGAATTATATTATGGACCTGTGTGTCTCAATTAATCTCTATTTATCCCTGAAGCTGCAGTTAAAGACGCACTGCGCAGTGCTGCATTGTGTTTGGTTCTGTTCCTTCCCTCTACTGTAAACAGTCTGTCGTTTAAGACTGATTAATGGATCCTTGGGTGTTATGCAACGTCTTCAATGCGCCTCTTTCTCTATTTAAAAAAAAGGAAAAAAGTTCAGATTAAGAAATTCGGAAGCTGTTTGTTCAGCGGTGCAATTTCCTCGAGGTCAGGAAGGGGAACTAGATGCTTACGGAGTCGTTTCACCACGAAGCAGAGTTTCCTGAGAAGCCTGGCAGGGTCACCAGAGGGAGGGGAGGATTTTGGGGGGTGAGCAAGGGGCTTTGAATGGGTCGGCCCAGCAGAGGGGGGGGGTTTGACAGCAGGTTATGACAGTGAGAGAGCCATGAGACGAATGCTACTGACAGCTGTATCGCTGCGGGGCGAGACCCTCCAACCTCTCCTCGTGCCATCCGAAAGGGAAGTGGACAAAGAGGGCAGCGCGTCCCTGTTGTATGTGCATAATGACAGGGGTAGGGTTACAGGATGTTTATGTTACGCAGAGGAGAAGAGGGAGGTGGCAGGTGCGTGCCAGCTTTAGGAATGACATCCACTAAAAAAAGAATTCTTGAGGTGCATTAAAATTGGCGTGGAGCATTAGAACATGTGAGCAAGAATCACAGAGAGAAGCAGATGAGGTGTGCTGCTGTGTTTTTCCTCTCCTGGGAAACTGGGTTCCAGCTCCACAGCTGCTGGACCTGTGATCACACACAAAGTATCCCTGCACACCAGTAAGTCATGAGGCTGCAACCATCTGTGTGAAGTCAGTACACACACACACACACACACAGACAGACACAGACAGACACACACACACAGCTGAACTATCTCCTCCTGCTGTGTATTGTTGCTGTGTCCAGGCAGAATGCCACGCTTGGAAATCGATAAGTACCTTTTCAAAATAAAAAAAACAACAGCTGCCTGGAAGAAATCTGAAAGAAAACGCTTCAGTTCATTCATTCAAACTTTCATTCATTCATTCATTCATTCATTCATTCATTTATTTATTCATTCAGGGCCAAACTGTTTTTGTGGGGAAAAACACAATCACAAGCACTAAACCCAGCAGAAGATCCAGATGCAATGTGCAAATTAAGTCTTTAACTAACTGAATTAAGGATTAATAAGCGATGCATCTGCTTAGCTGTGCAATGCACTGGTAACTACTGGTTTACTAAACTATAATAGATTCAATAATCAGGCTGCTGTGGTGTTATGGCTGCAGCAGAATAACAACTAGACACAGTAGGAGGTGTGCCAGGGGAATCCTTTTGTATTAATGCGTGTGAAGCACAAACAAATGGAAACCCTGACACTTGTTTGCAGGACTGTACATGAAGTAGACTCACTGCTCATGTGCATGCTCACTGTGGCACACTCATGCCAGGGGTGGGTGATGGGGAGAGAGACTACGTGTCTGTTTGTTTGCAATGAAAACATCCGTCTAACAACAGAGTCCTGCAGCCAAAGCTGAATCTCTAACACGCTCCTAACAGCAGCCACACTGTAATAACATGTTCCCCAAACACCAGGCAGTGGAGTTACCTCGACCTCTGGAGCTCTATGGCAGAGTTGGCTATCTGTCCGCCCTCCAGGCAGTAGTTCTGGGAGGACTGTCTGGAGTAGGAGGCAGGCAGGATTCCCTGAGTGTACGTCTGCAGCCTCCCCCTGGCCGAGGCTGGCACGCCGGAGAAGGGCGAGCTGAACGCCGAGGAGGAGGAGGGCAGGAAAGCGTCGCCCTCTCCGTCCGCCGCCGGGGCAGCCCCGGGACCCGTCCCGTAGCAGGTCCGGCTGCCGGAGAGCAGAGCCTGGTTTGCGAAGGCGAGCGCCTGGGCGGCTGTGGTCGCCGCCGCGGCAGCAGCAGCCGCCGCGGCGGCAGCGGCTCCGGCTCCGGGGGCTGCTGCTGCCCCGTACCCCGAGCGCTCCGGGGAAACCAGGCTGTGTCTAGTCCTCGGCTCCAGCGAGCTCTCCTCGTCGCTGCGGTTGTCCGCATCGTCCTGCACGGGGCGACCGTCCAGGGAAATGTTGCTGAGGAAGGACAGCGCCGCTTGCCTCCTCCGCGGGTCGATGCGTTTCCGCGTATGCTCGATGCTGGGGTGCTTCATCTGGAGCGTGGAGGTGTTGCTACTCGTGGCCGCCGCCATGGTCCGCGTCCAGCGATCCTCGTCCCCGCAGCAGCAGCAGCAGCAGTGGCGGTCTTACCTGGATGACATGGGTGCAGTGGGAATCGTGCTGGTGCCGCTGGGTGGCACAGTGGCCTGTCTTTTAAGTACATGCGTTAAACTGGGTGAAAACAGGGAGGTCACGTGTGTGCAGTATTGTGGCAGCACAGGGAAAAATTTGGACCAATGGGCTGTGAGGAATACGTGTGTGTGTGTGTGTGTGTGTTGTTTTTTTATACCTTTTCCTGGCCGCTGGAGCTTCCCCCTGCATGTGTGACTGTGCAGGACCACGTTACGTAAAGCAGCCCCTGCGTCTGTGAAACCATCAATCTGCACAACCGACACTTTTTTATTCTGCTACCATCGGTTTTGCATTATTCAACAAGATGAAGTGACCAACTTTCAGAGCACCTTCCCGCGTCACACGTGTCACTGACCGGGGAGCTGCGTCCTCAACCCGCCCAGGGCGCAGCTATATGCGGCATCGTGATGTATGGCCGCGCGCAGGACGTGGGGCCCCGTCTCTGTTTGTCTCGAGAAAATAGATCAATTTTTTCTGGATCGCACGAGTCAGCGTTTCTGCAGCAATTGCGCCATCTGTCTGCGTGACATGCATCGCGGTTGCTGCCTTGGGCCACATCCCAATGACGCGTGCCATCTAGTGGTTTTTGGGTGGCGTGACCAGTTCAGGAGAGGCAGAGCTGGGAGGGGAATCAGACGCCATTAACTTGAAGTACTTTACAGGCAGATCCAAGTATTGTGAGAGGGGTGTTGTCCAGTCCTTCAATTAATGACCTTAAAAGTGATGTGAAAAAAGGACCCCGAAAGTTACAGGAAAAACCAAAGGTGTTTGTGTCCCCTTGTCCTCCCTCTCACCTCCTGAAATAAAGTGATGTTAAACACTCCCAGGGTTTAAGTGTTAAGAGGCCTGCAGGGGAGCAAATAGGGCCTCAGCCGACCCTGTGTTGACCCCTTCTATGTATCCTGTTGTTTCCAAGTTCCCATCAAGAACAGTAGAGAAAACCTTGGGCAGTTTCAAAGTGGGCCCAGGAAATGTTGAAATGAAAAGAAAATAAACAGAACTCTGTAAGACTGGGAACATGATTAGGTGAAAATGGTGAAGCAGCCGGACATTATGCTTTATTCCCTGCTTCCTTTCATCTATCTATCTATCTATCTATCTATCTATCTATCTATCTATCTATCTATCTATCTATCTATCTATCTATCTATCTATCTATCTATCTATCTATCTATCTATCTATCTATCTATCTATCTATCTATCTATCTATCTATCTATCTATCTATCTATCTATCTATCTATCTATCCATCCATCAATCAGCTCTATACCACTTGTCCTGGGCTGCAGGTTGGAGTCAATCCCAGCTGACATTGGTTGAGAACTGGTGCAACGCCCTTGACAGGTTGCCAGCGTGACACATGGCTGACATGCAGAGCTAATGAATCATTCATGCTCACACCTAACCTGCATGTCTCAGGACTGTGGGAGGAGACCAGGAGCTCAATGCTGGAGGAAACACACCCTGACAGGGCGAACATGCAAACTCCACACAAGACCCTGGCCGGCTATCGAAATTTGAGCCCAGAACCTTCTTGACCATGAAGCAACAGTGCAAACCACTGCCAGTTTGACTATGTGGGATTTAATGTCTAATCAGAATGATAAAAGAGACTTATGTGTTCAAAATTGGCATGACACTGAAAGAAGGTGGATATTGTTACTACCAAAGGAACACAATAGTTTGCAGCCATGTTCGGCACAGGCCTGTTCCAGTGCATGATTTTCACACCTTCGGCCAGAGAACACAGGACTAATCAATAATCAATGCAGAATCTGAATAAGGTGAACATCAGCAGTGTGATAGCTCAACAGCACCACTGAGCCAATGCAGTGTTCCTCCTCCTTTCTCCAATGTCAAAACCTGGCAGGTTTACAAGAGTCTCAGAAACACTCTCAGTTGAAGTTTTAATGGCAATTATGGCTGCCTGTCTAGCAGCTGATTGATTGATTGATAGAAAATGAAGAAATCAGTAGCAGAACCGCCACAATACTAAAAAAAAATTATAATGATTTGTGAACACTTTTAATACATGTGTGAAATTATCAGAGATCATGTGAGCACCAACCACGGTCAATCTGATAAAAGATTGTAACAATCACCAATCACTATTTGTACAGATATACTTTTCTTTTTCTTTACAATGTAAAACTGCATCAGAACCATCATTTATAAACGATAAAAAGGAATATCTCATCCACCTGGCCACAAAACCATTAGTCCAGATCGAGTCTTAAATAGTGGAAAGTATAGAATATGTTAAACTTGTCAAAATGTAATAATCTTTATGCATACAAAGAAAATTGGCACATGACTTTGCTTTACAGAAACTGCTGTAACATGAACTCACCACTAGAGTCCTCTGTTGGACCTTGAATCTGCACTATGCTGAGGGTCTGTGTTTCACAAAGAGCAAATAGGACCTGATGTTTATTAAGCCCCAGGGTGGATGTACATCATAATATCACAGCTAAGTGTATAAAAGCCTTGAAACCCTTATCATGCATTATATCTGTTACACTATTAACACGGATCCAGACAGAATGACTGATGATATTGACTCTGCCACGTTTGTAATCACTCATCCTCTAAGGTTACTGATATAGACACCCCATTAATTTTCATCTGCAGACTTTTTTATGTAGTAGTAGCATATTGATTCAAATTCACTTTTGCTCCCTAAAAAGCCTGAACAAAATGTTATTCTTCCAGTTGTGTCTTCATTGTAGAGGGAACGTTCAAATTCAGAATTATACAATATATATTTACATGTAACATTTAGTATTGGCTTAAGCAGATCTCTGCTCTGATGCCTTTCTGCCTGGGTAACAATAAAGTGTAGGAACTGCAGGTTCTCTGGCCCCAGTTAATCTGAGCGTCCCATCAGCCCCAGCAAAGACTCCTGGCCTTGGTGAGAAACACTGAGCTTCCTGTGTTTGTGTTAAGTTTCCTACTCATGAAGTACTTCAGCACCTCATTGTGAGGCTCCTTGCACATGACTCGGCTACTACGCTCACAATGATTAAAGACAAACACGCCAGCATGCATCATAAATTATCCCCGCGCGGCCACAACTTTATTGTAATCGGCTAATGGATGCAGCACTGTAGCTGTGGTCTCACTCGGAAAATGAAAGGAGAAGTTTGAAAAATGGGATTAAGGTGAGAGGAGGGAACGAGGAAGGAAGAGGGCAAAGATCAGATCCAACAATAGGGAAATAAAACGTAGCCGTTCAGGTATTTATTATTCCCTTTGAGTCCTGGAATTTAGCACTTACTAAGAAAAACTCCCCCCATCAGTGACGGACAGTAATGTTTTGGATAATCCTACGCCTGGGAAAAAGTTTCCTTTTCCTTTTACCAATAGCATTTTGAGACATTGCAGGGTGAAGCAATTAAAATGCCTAGCCAGCTATTTCAGGGGTGTTAATGTTGCTGCCTGCCTTAGTTGGTGCTGCTGAGACACTCTTTACCATGCAGACGTCACACACTAACACACAGACACAGACACACACACAGAGCATCACCTATAAAATGCCTCTGCACCTGCTCCCTGCCCCCCCCAACACACACACACAGACACACTGTACAGTTGACAGTGTTGTAGCAGAGACATCAGACTTACTCTTATCTACCTCGAGGATAATGAGATGGAAATGTTATCATACGATTTGTGACACTGAATTCTCCCCTGTTTCCCTGGTGCAGAATCAAATCTATCAACATTAGCAGCTGTGGTCAGATTAGGTGTGTGTTGATGAAGGATTAAGATAAGGAGGAGTGTGTGAGGCCGGCGGCTGGGCTCTCCACGCGGGGACGGCTCGTCTTAATGGGACCGTGGGGTCTTATCAGAGGAATCTAAAGAGCTCCCTGAAGTTCACCTCGGTTTAAGCGCAGGCTTTCACATGACATTTAGATAGCCCGCTGATGTACTTTCTGGTGAAGCCCCCGACTCACTTTCACAACAGTGAGGATCATGGGAAATAACGTGAGTGACTCAGAGATGGAGAAAGAGCAGAGTGTTTTCACTTGTTTAGAGAGATGATGAGTCAACCGTCCATTAGATCTCTGAGGATCATTAGGGAGGGAATTTATCTGCACTGCATTAACAGGCAAATACACCTGCTTACTCAAATACTTTACAAGGGAACTAAAAAAGTACAAATACTTTGTTAACTTAAGTTTTCAGTCATCTGTTTTTGTGACAGCGTGTTTCTTTCACTACACGAAATTACACGAAATTCTGTACTTTCTACTATATTATATTTACATTATACAGAAAAGCGCATTTGTAAGTGACCAGAAGCTGGTGATGAAGCAGAGCAACAAAACCTTCCCAACCTTTGGCCTTATTTAAATTAAGAATTCTTCATTCAATGCATTGTACATATTTCCTTTAATTCTGCAGCTTACAAATCTTTTCTTGCTTTAACCCTTCTTTGCTTATGGTTTATGATTTTCTTCTATTATTCGAAGTATGAGTGGTGCAAGTTGATGAGCCTTCAAACTATATCAATGTGACGTGAGTCTCAGTTTTTCTTTGCACAGATACAGCCGGCAGATACATGATAGATGTTCTCAAATAGCAAAGTAAATATACTTTGTTACATCACACCATGGCTTTCTTGCTCAGAGATACCACTCTCCTGTCAGTCCATTAAATATGTAGCTGGAGCCAGCAGCATGTTAGCTTAGCATGGCACAAAGACAGGAAACAGGGGCGGAAAGCTAGACTGGCCCAAAGATAACAAAATTAACCCACACGCTAATTAAGAAGCTGTATCTTGTTTGTTTAATCTCCACAAAAAGTGTAAAAAAATGACACGGTGTGGTTTTACAGGGGTGAACATTTCTTAGAGGTCTGGCGTGGAGACTTTTTTGATTCACCCAATAATGCTGCACAATTCCTTTAGAGCTCCACTGAGTGAAGAATCTGTGTTTGTGTGTCAAAACAACTCGCTACCGCCGCCGCCTCCTCCTGCTTGTTTGTGCCTGACACAGACAGACATGCTTATCCTGGCTGGAGTGTTAGTGCTCCGTGGTCAAGAGGGCAGGGCTGGTTGTGGTGGAGTACGCTGCCAGAGGAGGAGGAGGAGGAGGAGGAGGAGGAGGAGGATGAGGAGGAGGAGGAGGAGGAGGGAGGGGACAGGAGGCGTGGAGAGGTGATGGGGGTCTGCGGCTGTGACCCGGGATTGATGACTCCGTCGCAGGTCGCGGAGAAGGAGCCCACCCGCGTGCCGCAGCCCCCCAACATCAAACATGCCGTATTACGTTGATATATGGAGATGGGCCGGGCAGCACTTTCAACTGATGCAGGCCAGGTCCACCAGAGGATTTATCTCCTCACAAGATTAAAGGGGGGCCTAGGCGTCTGCTAAACAAAGGCTAAATCTGGGGGTCAGCTCAGGTCCCGCACTAACAGATTTACACTGAGATGACCTTCACATCGTAGTCAGACCCAGAAGAAGAATGAAGTAGAAGAAGAAGAAGAAGAAGAAGAAGAAGAAGAAGAAGAAGAAGAAGAAGAAGAAGAAGAAGAAGAAGAAGAAGAAGAAGAAGAAGAAGAAGAAGAAGAAGAAGAAGAAGAAGAAGAAGAAGAAGAAGAAGAAGAAGAAGAAGAAGAAGAAGAAGAAGAAGACATCTCCGGGTCTGAGACGTTTGCGTTAAACTGCACAGTTTAGTGAAAACACTTTCACTGATTCTCACATCACGATTGTCCACCACTGATTGATAAAGAATCCATTTATGTGATGTTGTGGTAGATACGAACACATTAGCACATAGTTCCTCTGCGACCGTGAGGCAGGCAGGGTTAAAGTGATTCAAAACCTCCTTTATATTTCTGACATGTTCCTGGCATCCCTCAGGATTCCACAGTAATGACGGCATCACATTAGGTCAGTTATTTTTTTCATATTTATTAAGCTGGGAACTTAAGTGAAACTTGTACATGAACATTTCTGCCGCTTTTCTCCCTTTTTCACGAATTTGTGTCACATCCAGCGACTTGTTCCTGTTGCTTTGACCTTTGCTCCCCCTCCTATTAGTCACTTTGTAATGTTTTCAGTGCAGGAATGTGGGACTGTTTCCCTGCTGTAAGATGCTTTGGATAATTAACATCCAATGCAGCATGAACATTAATGTCTCATACTCCTTCCCTCATCTTTCCTTTCTCCACCAGCTCGTCTGCAGTTAAACGCAGACATGCAAAAAACTATTTAACACGTTTTTGTTTTTTTGTTGCAAGAATTTCCTACTTTTGTTTTCCTTGTCGACTGGACTAGTCAGTGTTTTCGGTAACATACTTTGCTGTTTTCATTCTGTCTCGCAGTGAAAACACTCATTTATATTCATTTGGAATTGAGTGGGTGAGAGGCAAAGTGGACTGGTAGCGAGATAGGATCAGGCGCTGCTCTGCGACCGGGACCAAGTGGAGGTTTAAAACGAGCTTTAAAGAACTGTTAAAAAATCAGGGCAACACACGTTTGCAGGAATGCACTTTGCACATATTTTTTTACAGCTCATTTCACATGGGAATATTTGCTCCACTTATGAAATCAGTGGTGGAGAGTGTTGGGTGAAGTTCCTGGAGGACTGAGATGAAGGAGGAGAAAAGGATTTTATTGGAATTCTTATAAAGCAGTCAATCCATAATATCTGTAAAATAAAAACAAATGTGACCTGTGCTATCTTTTTACACCTCATTATTAATAACCTACTACACTGTTTTGATTGGCAGCTTGCTCCCATTGTCAAGTTCATAGATTAACTGTGAGCATGATGAAAGACTGTTGCTGCTCGCTAAAAACATTTCTAACCAGAATTCATTTGTGCAAAATTCGGAACTTTGCAGTTTATTATTCCAGTATTTATTGTGTAGAGTGTGTGTGTAGGTGTGTATGTTTGGTGTGGTGTTTGTGTGTCTGTCTGCTGGAGTGTACACGCCTCTCTGTGTAGGCACATATCAGTATTAGCACAGTGTTGCTACGTGCTGCACCACCAAGCCTCGCCCATAGTAGGAGGAGAGTACAGGGCAGGGTCAACACTGTGTGAGCCAGAAGAGACGCTGTGCCTGGCACCGCCACACACACACACACACACACACACACACACACACACACACACACACACACACACACGCACACACTACACACACACACACACACACACACACACACACACACACACACACGCACACACACGCACACACACACACACACACATACACACACACACAGTAGACAGGCAACCTTGTGAATCACAGCCAAAGCAGAACAGAATGTACATTAAGAAGGTCGTCTCTCTCTCTTCTTCTCTTATCCCTCTTTTCTACACACTAAAAACCTAACCTCAAAACTACATTTTGAGGTTAGAAAAAAAAAGTTCCCTAAATTCTAAAAAGTAGAGAAGAACTAATTGTTCCAGCTCTTCCTCATTTTCGATTACTTCCCATTAGCCTCACAATGCACTCGGTGAAATCAGAGCAGGTTTTCATCTGAAATCAAATGGGACCGAACTCCCGCCTCTACTATTTTATTGCAATGTTTGCGTCTTCGCTGGGAGAGAGCGTTTAAAGGTTGAAGGGCGTGTAATCTAGCCCTCGCCCTGCTGCTCCCTTCCTCCTTCACTCAGTGTCAACCTGTTTTAGCGTTGGAGGTCACATGGCTAAACTTTGCCTTGTAAACACCCATCGCTGGGTTTTACCTTTGTGTTAAAGGTCCTGCTTTAACAGTGCACCCAATGAGTAGCAGATGAGGGGAGTTGTGTGGGTATAAGGTTTATAGGTGTGCATGTGTCGGTGTCGGGTGGGCTGTCATGTCGGACTTGGAGGATCTACTGCAGGTTTTGGGACTTTACTACAGGCTCAGTTTTACAGCCAAAATGTGTAACATTACCCGCTATAGGTAAAAGACTGCATCTAGATCCAAGCATCTTTTTGCCTTGAGAACAGACATATTGGGTCTTCTCTCTGCACTGACTGACTTTCATGCAGGAGACTGGAGGTTGAATCCTATAACAACTTTCTACTTTTTATTCAGCTTAATGTGATCAATGGAATGTGTTACTTACATGGCAGATAAAGCCAAATTAGCCATTTCAATCATCTTCTGCCTCTCGCTTTATATTCAGTAGAAGATGGACAAAGCATCTCCACTTATTCCCACTTTCCAGAAATGAAGCCAAAATATCCCGGATACGAAAGCTGCCATCTTGTGCCTCTGGAGCCCGAGTCTGTGCAGTGGGGTTAGCATCAAATTAGTAATTAAAATCAAACCTATCAGAAGAAATATCACTTGCACATACATCAGTGTGATAAGAACGACCCTAAATGACAGAAACCACCTTAGAGAATAATGTATTTCATGTACTCTGACTTTTAATTTGCTCAATGTCCCAGCAACTAACATGCAGCCAGCCACCAGGTGGCGATATAGATGCTGTGGCTTCCCTTTTACGGAAGCAGTCGTGTCGTCCCTCTTTAGAAATAGTTTGTGGACTGGTGTCAGTCTTCCCATCTATAACTCAATGCCAAAGGAACATCCGTCTATTTCCTAAAATGGTGAGCTATTTAAAAAAATGTTGACATTGCACATTTAAAACTAAACAGATACAAAAAGCACAATTTAATGTGGGATTTTGCTGGATTTGTTTTGTGTTGTTGGACACGTATTTGCAAGAGGAAACAAAGTCCAATGCTAAAGAGGTTCTCCACATTGTCGTAAAATATCCATCACATTTTACAGACCAACTTCCTGTTTCAACTTTGACCTTGTGTACTCGTAGTAGTTGTGAACTGAGAGGGATTATTACAGATAATGACTCACTTTCATTCTACCTCTGGTTTTATCTCGTGCCTCGTTGTCTATTCTTACCCCAACTTTGTCCTGGTGACATAGTGGGTTTGCATGCAAACTATACAATGTTCATACAATGTTTGTTTTCTGCTGAGGAATCTCCTCTCTCTTGTTTCCTGTCTCTTTCTATTCTGGCATCTATCAAGAATAAAAGCTAAAATGGTAAAGCATGCACACAATGCATTTTCTTTATCCACAAATTGAAGTTCTGTATTTAAAAAGCGAGCTCGCCACGTTGTCTTCCCAGCTGAGAACTTAAAACTGCTTCTTCCTGTTATGGATCCTCGCTGCTGTTGATGAAAAAAGGGTTGAGGGAGAGAAGAGAAAACACAAGCGGCAGATTTCAGGCATTCTGCAACGCATTAGGTCATGAGAATTGGAACTGGTGCTGTGTAAATGATGAAATGGCTCACCAAGGGGACTTCGACTGAGCTGCACACGATTGGTCACCACGAGGTCATCTCCATCCGAGAGAAGAGAAGGAATGATAAATACACCCGGCTCCACACAATTATTAAATTTCTCTTTTTTTTTCTCTCTCCGACCATCAGTAAATGAAGTTGTTCTCGAGGTTTGTTTAGGTTTGAACATGAGCTTAGTCTTCGTGTGGGAAATTTGAACGTGACAGACACGCAGAGAGCGATGAGGGCCGGAGAACAGCGAGGTCGCAGCCAGACATCAGAGCTATTTTTGTTTTTTAGATATTTAAAAGTGGTCCCGTTACCCTGGAGGCGGCTCGTGTTTTCCATATAGTTCAGTGACTTGGCAGGCCTCCGCAGGGGCAGTTTCACATTGAGCCCCCTCCCATCCCTCCCTGCTTCATGCTCCTCTCTCTCGCTCTCCCCCTTGCATCTCCCCCACCCTTATCCCTTCCTCCCTCTGTCCTCCCACCATCCTCCTCTCACCCCCAGCAGGAAAACGCTTGTGGCCCGCAGTGGAGACAGCCTGACTGCGCAGGCGGCCCGGCAGATGCACTGGAGATAAGTTTGTGTGCGTAAGCTGGGCCGCGACCCTACGCGGCAGGACATTGACCAGATCCTGTCAGTGAGAGGGCAAGAGCCGGCCCAGCACCTCCTCTGCTCATTTGCTTCCACACTGCCCGCCCCCCCCTCCCTCCCCATCCTACTGTCTCCATGCGTGGCTTCCCCGGCAGCCCAGCAGGGGCCAGAGGTGAGGACAGGCCCCCTGGAGCCAAGACTTTCCTCTGGGATCCCAGGCTCCAGCCACAGGCTCCTCGACACCTCCTGTATGCGCCATTGAGGTGCCACAAACACACACACACACACACAGACACACACACACACACACAGTCAAAACTCCACCAAGCACACAATAGGTCCCCAAGATAACTTCCCCTGTCCCATGCAAAGATAATGGATAGCTGTGTGTGGAAGGCTGTGTGACAGAGATGCTGAAACACTTATGAAAACACCATCCTTCATGCTACATCAGCACTTTTTACTTTCTTTTGTCCGTGAATTGGATTCGGAGGAAACACCTAGACTGGAAATGTGGATGATTTGTCGTGTGAGAGCGTAGCTGGAGGCACCGAGCAGCCACTACAGGAGAAAGATGCTTACATTTTTGAATAGTCAGAGCTTTTCCCCCGGCCGGGAATAATATACAACAGGATTTCATCTTGTCAAAAGCCATTAATTCAGAGGATCAGCGACTCTAAGAGGAAATGCACCTCTGACAAAGACACTACACTCGATCATAAAGTACCAACACAGCGTCTCGCTGGATGTAAGCTCCAACCAGTAGGATTGTTTCTGTGCATCATGCAGCGCTCTGCCGGTCCCCCAACATCCCAGAATGCCAAGCAGTACCAATGACTTCCTGACTCCGTCTAAGTGCCGGGCCCTCAAGGACCACGAGATGAAAGAACTGGCACAACTTAAAATGCCACAGGGAAGTATTGATAATTTAGTTGCTTTGAAGTGCAGATAAGCGAGCTTTCACTGTTTTTTTTATCTGCAGCTCAGACTATATTTAAACCAGTTTGCCCTGGACAGCGTCATTTAGGTCTCTCCAACAAACCAGTGGCCAGATCTGTGTAAACACAGATCATGTATAGAGCATTTTAAAGGTCCATAACAGGTTTTGTATCTTTTAGCCTATTCAAACCAAATTACCTCAGAACACAGCTTTTTTCAATCTGCATTGGGTTTTGAATTGGGAATCTATTATATCATCATATGTACAATTCAGCCATTCAGTTTCTATTCCTATATCTATGGTATTAAAAAAACGAGATTCAAGTTGCATTATTGTTGATAGGAAACTCACGGAAGAACAACATAGGAAAATAAACCTTACAATATATTTAGATTCATTAAGAATTTGCCAGGAAGTCTGGGAAAATACATTCCTTAAATAAGTGCATGACATGCGTTTGAAAATATACTTTTTAAATACTTTTTAAATGTGAACGTACAAATTGACTAACTTGACAACAATTAAAGGGACTCTTACCTTTGTTGCATTTTTACACTTTTTGTGGATAAGGTTAAATTGGTATTAATAAGGTAATGACACTCTAAAATGCAAGACAGACCCACCAGGAGTTAAAACAAACAATTATTTCACTCTCGTAATATTTAGTGAAAACTTCAACCAATAAAATTCTTCGGACCGAAGGACCTTATTGGCCGACAGACCTGTCTGTTTGCTGCATGGACATGCAGGTTTTTTTCGTCTGCTTCTTGTGGCGCATTCGGGCCCGCGTCATCAAGGCGGTGACGGTACCGGTGCTTCTGAATCCGAATCCATTGCTTTGGTAAACAAAAACTCACGTGCGTGCGCGGAGGCAGTAGGTTGTAAATCTGCTTGTAAATAAAGTTTCTTCAAAAAAACACCGCGGATGGGAACGAGGGGGTGGGGCATTGGAGGAAGGCGGGATGATTCGAATGTGCTGTAATTCTCAAATGCAACAAAGGTAAGAGTCCCTTTAATAACAATTTTGACTTTATTGGTAAAAAAAAGGCATTTTTAAAGGACATTTCATGGATTGTCGCGGTTTCCCTATGAGATTACATTGTAGTCACTGCCTCTGTGTTGCAGCTGCCAGCTGGGAGGGAGACCCAGAAATGTATCGTTTTTTCAATGAATATGGAAAATGATTGATATATCTTAGATATATTATTTCAATGTTTTATGATCATTTTTTTTTACAACAATCCTCAAAAAAAAGGATGCGATCGCTCTAGCGTTAGCATATTAGCGTTAGCATGCTAGCAATCCTTTTTTGCATCATAATCCTGTTTTTTGGACATCGACTACTGATGACCTCTCAGGTTTTCGCGACGTCTACTGATAATATACTCGCTTCTTGATGGGCTGTCTCAATTCATAGGTTACGATTTCAACCACTACACCTTGTGACTCTGTTTCAAGGGGCAAGATAACCCTCGAAAACAAGGGGTAGGGGTAGGGCCAAAGGGTGAAATGTGATTGGGCCTTAGTGTTTTGTTTCGAACCTATTCTGCTGCCACCGAGTAAAAAAAAGGAAAACATGCAGGTTTAACTTAAAAAAGTTATCAATTCATTTGAATTTTAGTCACATTTCAAAAAATCGCAGAGTCATTTATATTTTCCCCATTTGTTCGGTTGACTGAAGGTGCTCCAACCACGGCGCGCTGGAGGGAGCAACGCATACCTACTCTCTGTCCTGAATCATGTCCTACCACCGGCATCCATCTCTCGACAGACAAGCTACTCCTCCGCACAGCGCAATAAGAAGCTGAACCCAGCTCCTCATAGCTGGAAGGTTAAACCCAGTTTGTCATCAGATTCCAGTGGAAGGGAGGGATAGAGACGTTGCAACCAGGCCCGTTCACAGGCAACATCTGACTCCTACTGACACCTCTTCTAGGAAACCGCGTCAGAAATCCCCTTTGAAACCAGAGGCCTCATGTATCTGGCTACACTGACTCCTCTTCTTGTTGCTTGGGATAAACACTTGGTGCGGCAAGTGAAGAGCATCGTCTGTCTTCACCCATAATTTATCTGGAAAGAATAAAGCTGTTGCTGGTTTAAGGTGAGCGAAAACACCAATTTCAAAGGTAATGGGACGTATTCACTTTCCTGCCAGTTAGATGAGATGATTGATGCCACTGTCGATATATCAGTCAAATGAAGGGGCTAGAAGCTAGTTAGCTTAACCTAACATAAGATCTGAATCTGAATAAACCCACATAGCATTATGGGATATAATATATTACTGAAAGAGGCATCGAAGTGCAGATACACAGACTGTTACAGCATTTCTCTAGTTTTCAAGCAAAGCTCTCCTCACCTTAGCCTCAGATTGAATGGAGCATGCATTGTATACAAAGATGGACGACATGTCAACTCCCAAAAGTGAAGCCAAAACATTTTGATCACCCCCTGGTGGCTGGCGGGAGTATTGGTCATAAACACATTTAGTATGTTTTTCTCAGAGATGGTTACTGTTATCTTTTCCAATGTTTACCATAATAACTTTAAGTAAGTTTGGTTAATTATTTGATGCTAGAAAAAACGAGGTGAAACAAAATGATTGACAGCCGAGACGGACTCTTGATTGGTGGAGTGAGCGTATAGACAGGACGTCGATAATGTGGCTCCATCACTATTCTGTGCAGATTGCGACTCCTTGTGACATCACCAGCGCATGATAGCAGCACACTTATCTGATTTATTGTGGCTTCATTTTGGTACAGTGACAGTCTATGTCTATGGAATGAACAGATAATGAAAGTGGCATTAATCTCCTCTAGTAACTCCGGGACAGAAAGGGAATAACGAATAAAGATTTCAAGGAAGTAAAACAATTTAAAGAAGATTTTACACTGACTTGAAGAAACAGCCTCCCAGTTCTCTGAATGTCCGTCTGCATGCTTTAATGATTCAAACTGAACCGCCTCCCACCAACTGGTAACATCCATCGAGCCAGGGTGTAAAGTTCACCAACGATTGATTCATAAACCAGTGTTTACATTTGTAAAGATTCATTGTTGTTGCTGTGAGGTGGAGCAGGGAAAGCTGTTCCCGGCCCCTCCCTCCGGTGCAGTAACTTTAATAAGTCGCACAAGTCGTGATGCACAAGAGAGCTGCTATTGGTCAAGAGCGTCAAGAATTTATAACTCTGTGATCACAGGAGACAGTCACCGTCTCAAAAGACAGAAATAATGTGAAGTCTTATCCCACGCAGCCTTAGGAATCTCCAAAGGGATTCGCAAGGCAGGAAATGGCACCATCGATACAATTCATACACACGAGTGTAAAAGGGAAATTCCCGGAATATACAGCAACATTTTATTTTATCCATTTATTTTTTAACTCACTTCCTCCTGCTGCATTGAAAGAAGCAGTGAAAGGGTCAATATTGTATAGCCTTCTCTTGTTGTCACTTGCTTGTATGCCTTAGTTTTTTATGTTGTACCACAGAGAGCCCTGTGAACCTTCTTTCATCCGAGGTTCTACATTCCCCGTGCATCCACTGTGTGCTGCAGATATCTTCCCGTGAGACGTCTACTGTTCGTCGGGTTTGTTTTCTGCCGTCACAAAAATGAATGGTGCTTTTTATGAGAACACGCTATGCCATAACTCACGCGCTTCAGTTTCAATTAGCATGTGAATGACCATGGTTCTTTGGGGGGGTGTCTCGTTACCACTAACGCACAGCGCTCATTGGTCCGGGGGAATATGTTTTCTAGTCTGCAAAAGTTTGTCTTTCAGCAGAACCGAGTCTTTGCAGCAAAACAAGGAGATTGAATGAATATTACAGAAATGTTGGGTCACTTCCCAGATTAGAAGATCAATGATGTTGAAGTTATTTTTTCCCCCCAAAGCTCTGCTGAGGCTGATAGAGGAACATTAGTGTGACACATATTTACTGTGGTTAAGGTTAAAGTTTGCTTTGTTGCACTGAAACACGGTTTCATTTGATTTGGATGAAAGAATCCTATTAAGGGCCGACGACCTTAAAAACATATAAAACTGCAAGGTAGTGAAACTGGTTGGCGGCAGAACAAACCTGACCTATGGAAGCATTTTGCATTCACTTGAGAAAAAATTAATCTGCTCTATTTTTCTGAATTAAGGACTTATTTATCTTGTAAATTCAATTAAAAAAGATTCTACTAAATTATTGTATATCATGAAAAATGCACATCTTTTCACAAAATACATTTTATGACATTTTATTTTCTCTGTAATCACAAAATTATTTCTGATACTGTTCACTTGGACTCTTAGAATAACCATAATTCATAGAAGGAAAATGTTGTAATTGTTCATTTAAAGTCTTCAGACAAAGACACAGACAAGGCAGAGACAAACAAACAAACAAACAAACAAAGAACTGTTTTCCTTCAGAAACTAGTAGGTGAAGGAAACGTGGAAGTTGAAGGAATGAGAATGTTGAGAGACAGTTTGTAGAGACAGTAGATGTCTAACTTTACCAGTTTAACAACCAGTTACTGTATCACCTGTGAGTGTGTGTGCGATTTAAGAGAAATAAAACTCCACCATCCTCCATAAACTGAAGGAAGCTCTGGTGAAAACTTCCTTATCTGAGTTGCCAGGCCTCACCTGCAAAAGATACAAATACTACACTTCTATTAAAAAAACTCATATATTGATTTTACTGAATATACACCACACCTGAAAGTTCCCATCGTCCCTGCTTTAGCTAGTAAACATTCCTGTAAAACATTGTTATTCTCTAATTCCTGCAGCTGTTATGATGCAAACAGTGATGAAGAACATTCTGTTATAGGCTTTAGGTCGTCTGTATTTTTTATTCTGTTTCTGCAGATCCTCCATTTTTCCTCCACTTTATATGTAACTGGAGGAGATTCCAGGTCAAAAGTGAAACCAGGGAGAGAACAAAGTGATAACACCCGGTGCTGGCAGGCTGCGGCCTTTCAGTCACAACTCAATATCAAGTAGAAAGAGAGTCGACTGACAACGACATCCGCTGACCAAACGTGGAGCAGGTAAAATATTGTTCTCTGCTGTTTACCTCGCACACTCGCTGCCCTTTAATCCCTAATCCCTCCTTCAGCCCTCAGACAACACGGGCCAGCAGAGCCATTGTATGGAATTCCTGGCTGCTCTCTAGAGGTGTGTGATTAACCCCTACTGTACAGGAGAGCAAACAGCAGATCAAAGGGCCGTCACACAGGGTGTCTGCAGGTAACGGGGTCGGCGGGAGGTGAGGGGTCGGTCACAGGCGCCCGGAGAGGCCGAGAAGAAAAAAGATGGTTTGGAGTTTTTACTCATACTTATGCAACCCTCGTTCGCCTCAGCTGAAATTCAACCGCTGCCCTTTAAAACCAAATAGTCCCAATGTGCCTGATGACAAATGACCCAGCGCAACCCATCGTCTCATTATGCGATGAAGTGGATAAAACGTATTCATCACAGGTTTGGCTGCGAGTCGGAGACGCTGTTCCTGGAACGTATTTGTCTACCGGGCAAGAAAAAAAAGAAAAGTCTCCACTTGTAGTCACTTGTACACATTGTACGGAAAGCCTGTAAACTGCATTTAAGTCCATTTGAGTTGCCTGTGATGTCAACAAATACAACAATGCACAGACTAATGTAACAGGCTTTTGCTCCCATAGCTCTCCTGCACTTCTTTACCTCCATCAAGGGAGTTTTTTACAACGGAAATTAAGAACAAATTGCAATGAATTCTGGTGACTGGGTGGGACATGAGCCAAGAAAGGAATCACCGAGCTTTGGGCATGGGATCTGACAAAGGAACCAATCCAGGAAATGTTTTTAAAATTTCGAGATAGGGAGTTTTTCTTTTTCCTATCAAATTTTGATAATACATAGACGTCAGTGAAAAAAATCTGGCACACTCAGGGAGCTGATATCTATGAGTGTGTGAAATTTGTTGCAGCTTGATTTGACTGAGTTTAAGGATTCGGGAGAGGTGTGGGTTCCACTGCCATTGTAGTTGGTTTCTCTTCAAATTGTTCTTTATAAAATCTTTTTTCTAACTTTTCATGCCTCAGTTAAAATCTACATGTAAATACAAATTACAACTTAATACAACTTGGGACTTTTTTACAGTGGCCATGAGAGTTCTCTGCTTCTGCAACTAAAGATAACAGACGAAAGAATGTAGGAAATAAAGCTGCAGAGGAATAAAACACAAGAACATGATGAGACAATGACCAAGAAATACAAATAAAAACCTCTTGGAGAAATTTAAGACGGGTAAACATGATTCCTACTATATTTGTTTGTGTTCATTCAGGTAGCTTTGAGAGTTTGGTTTCTAAAAACACAAAGCTCAGGCAAATCAAACTTCTGTTGAAATAGAAATAAATGATTAACTGTTAAACTTTTTTTAAAACCGTCAGTTTAAAAAATCCATCACAATCATCAACTGGCTCCATGGTTCAACAACTTCCTACAACACAAATAACGGCCAGATTATCCAACGGTTAAAGTTAAACTGGTTAAGCCGTCTGGGGCTTCTTTGGAATTGATCTTTTGATTGTATTTGTTTTTTTTATACCTTAACTCTGCTCAATTTTAACTTAACTGGAGTGATGTCACTGTGTTTCAAGACACGGCGCAATTTTGTTATAAAAGATTAAAATGACAACATTAGAGAAAGAGGGAAAGTAAAGTTTGTGAATTACTGAAAAACATACGACTACACCACTGTGTTTATTTAGTGACAAAACTGATAGATAAATATTGTTATAGCTTAAATTTCTGACAAAATATTATTACAATGTTTGATGGAAGGTTTTACATGCTTATAAAATCACTTTAACGAATTAGCTTCCACTGTAAATAGCAGGTTTTCTATCTATTCCTGTCACGCAGATCCAGGTTCTGGTATTTTTTAATTTCATATTTGGGAGATAGTTCACTGTAGGTGTTGGCATCAATGTGCAGTGAAGGTAGGAGGTGATTTTAATCTCTATAAACAGCAGGAGACTCAGCAAAAACACACACACACACACACACAACACATCTTTTCCCACCAACACAGAGTCCGGCACAAGACCACACAAACTGTATTTACACCTTGCATCTCTCTGCATAAACACTGCCGCTATTAATTGACTTCACGCTGTTTGTGTACGACTCTGTGTTGCTAGTGAGAACAAAGAGATTTCAGATCTTACTCCTACTCCTCCTCCTCCTGCTGCTGCTGCTGCTCTAATTGAGTGATTCAGAACAGGGCTCAGACACGCCGGCCCTGCGACTCTATCTGACTGGGATATTATCAGAGTGGCTGTCAGACCAGGGTCCAGAGCAGCTTGGGAGGAATGCAGCTTACAACTGTGGGCCAGCAACAGACCCCGCACTGCAACTGCAGACCCTCAACACCCACCCCCCACCCCACTCCTTAACCACCTCAGGCCAATCAGTCAACAGGACCCCAGGGGCCATTTTCAAAAACAATCACTCTCTCTAAGTAGTCAAGAGGTGCCAGGGCTAATTATAAACAAACTATTGATGTTCTAGCAAAGGATTGTGCTCGACTTTGCCAGAGCAGTAAATGTTTGTGTGTGCGTGCATGTGCATGTGTGCGTGTGTGCGTGTGTGTGTGTGTGTAAGGGTCACAGGAAGGTTCTGCTTGACAGAGCATTCAATTGGCCGTGTAACAGACCTCACCCGATGTGAACGCTGTGTGGAGACACCTACGGCCTCCTCATGACAAGTGCTTTGGGCTTCACCCGAACAAACAGCAAGACATGGTTAATAGGTGAAAATAATTATCAAGTTCTGGTCATAATGCGTTTTAAACCAATTTTAAGTAAAGTGAGAGTTCAGATTTGGAAGATCATGAAGGAGTGAGTTCAAGTTTGTGTCGTATTCATGAAGATATAAAGAAGGACAAACTTTTTTGGGAGCATAGGACGACTATCCCTGAATATACAAATTCCCCAAATCTCCTCCAAATTATATTAAATACGAGAATATCTCTCCAGGGCCGAACAGCACCCTGATGAAACCACATTTAAATCCACTAGATCCAGATTGTTATTTGAATCTGCATCAATCACCCCAAACCACAAATATCTACCTCATGGTGGCACTAGATGTTGGGTCAGGAGATCGAATAAAGTCATTAGGCCTAATCCTCAGGAGACCACGAATCCCTGAACATAATGTCTCGGCAATCCATCCAATAGTTTTTAAGAGAAACTAGTCCCGGATGGAAGTGGATTGACCGACCAACTGACCGATCGCCAAGCTGACTGTGCCATCCCTAGAGCCATGCCCCTAAATATACAACACATAAATATACAGAGCAAAAGCTCAGTCGGGGGTCATTAACCTCACAGTGGCACTGAGTGAATCTGGTTTCACCCCTGAGTGCCGCGGCTGCAGCCAGCCCCACTTTAAAACAATGTATTTGGGTCTAAATCATGCGATAAGGCCGCTCGCTGCTGCTCTGTGCCGTGTGACGAAGACAGAGAGCAGAGTGACAGACGCTCCGCAGAGCCAGAATCTTCCATCCTCCTCCGGTTAAAACAACAGCCTTTTCCAGAGGAGCTATCGCACTATGACACATGGTCTGATCCAGCGGGGCCGTATTTATTTTGGTATGGGCTACATTTCTTTCCTTTAAGTAATGAATTAAGAAAACACAGGGCCCTGGCGCTGGGATGTGGAGATGTGTGGGAGAGTGCTGCGTGCACCGTCTCACTGCAAACGGGAAAGGAATGGAGTCGGGGGGAGGAGGGGGGGTGCGAGGTATCCAAGGAAAGGAGCATTCCCTCATCCTTTCATGCTCTCATCCTTTCTTCTTTTTTTCCCTCTTTTCCTTTTTGACCCCACAACCTTTTCCTCTCTGCTGAAGTCATGTTTTCAGTCCTCTGTCCCAGAGAGACGGCCAAACTTGGGAGCACTTGGATGAAGCGGGAGACGGGGAGTAGAGGAGGTTGAGGGAGTGAAAGGGGGGGCGGGGGGGGCGTCTTGAGGGCAGTCTGAAACACTTTATGGCCGAGAGGAGACAGAAACGCTGTGTCTACACTGCGTTTTTTAATGCATGAGTCTTCGCAAGGCTTTGTAACGTGGGGGTTGAAAGGACGCAGGACATCAGTGAGGTTCGGTAACGAGGCAGTCGGAGAGGTTTTTATTCGGAACAGCTCCCTCTTCCTGCACGCTCTCCAACAGAACACCTTCTGCAGAGGGGTTAAACAAATGTTAGTGATGCGATAACCAGCCTGTTTATTGAGGGGCCTCCAGAGGGACAGCGAGCTGGCCTGCCCGGGTTTCCACTTTGATGATGTCATACGGCGAGTCCACCAAAAGTCCGCTTTACATCAGTCCTCGGACATGTCTGAATTCAGCAGAAAATAATTTGACATTTGACAGGTTTTACTTGTACGGCAATGCATAGATGCTAAAGCAAGAAATGAAAGCAAACGATCTTCAGTGTGAGTGTTACAGCTATTGCTCCTTACAGCTGTGACGGGTCCCAATGTGCAGAAATGTACATTATGACAGCTGATGTAAAATGACTGTAACTCAACCCTGGATTGACTCTGGATTCTAGGCCAGGATTCTCTTGGTGCTGCCAAATAAGTCAGAAGTCAGCGAGCGTGTTTCCCTTTTGTTTAAACTAACACATTACAACAAGTGTGTTTTCATTCTCCTCAGGCTGCGATGACTGACATGAGTTCAGCCTCTTGAGGAACAATGTGAAACCAACACGTTTTAGCTGCGATATTAATTTGTCTCCAATCCACGTTGTACATGCACTCTCCTCTGTGGAAGTCAGGTGGTCCATTCATTGGAGATGGGTGGGAGGCGGAGTTCAGCTTGGACAGGGCTGATTTATACAGATATTCACACCTATGGGTAGATTGGTAAATCCTCCTGACCTGTATGTCTTTGGACTGTGGGAGGAGGTTTGGGTAGCAGCAAAAAAAATGCACATGAACACAGGGAGAACATGGAAAAGCCACAAAGAAACTTGAACAGTCACTTTAAGAAAAGCTTAGGCCCACTCGATTAAACTGTTGTGAAAAGTCCAATCTCACAATGTTGAAGAAAATGGAAATCAACTCCTGGATCCGCCCCCCCTAATCTGATCCCACAGCTAAATGAAATGGGTTGTATTTTTAAAACGCTTCCTTCTAACCGGTTTCATGATAACTCATCCAGTAGTTCTTTGCATATTCCTGCTAACTAACGGACAATCAAACAAACGCTGATAAAAGTACAACCACCTTGGCAGAGGAAACCAACCGGCTCATTCAACTTCACACATCCAAGTAACCTGGGTTTAGATGGATTGATTAAAAGCCACATGGTTGTTTATTTATTGGACTTATTATTTAAAAGCTGAATCCTATATCAGGTCACATACACAAGTACTATCAGATCTTGTTATATATACACACAATGTTCCTCTCAGTTATGTGTGAATTTTAATGACCGTTGATTCATTCATATGAAAATCACTTTGTTAGGGAAGTACTATATAAATAAAGTGTGTTACCTTTATTATTACTCACCATAAGCTGACACAGAGATTCCAGAGAACAATAGAGGGTATTAACCTGTTCAAATAAAAAATCACTTCCCATTGTGCTCTTTGCATGAATTCGGGTAACTCCAGGTTTTTCTACAGAAATACTTTACATAAATTCCTCCCCGTTGCACGTAATGTCATCACTTTCTCCTTCTTCCTGTTTCCCAGTGAAGCAGAGGGCGAGGCCTGGAGGTGAGTTTCAGTTCAGGGTTGAAAAGGCCACTGGCAGGTATTCAACAAGTGTGCAGCGTTTGTGATACCGGCCGAGTCGACTGGGTGCTCTTGAACAGCGCCTGTAGATTCAGTGAAAAAAAAAGAGAGAGAGGCCGAGACAGATATGGAGTGTGTCTGCCGTCAAGGTCAGTTTGTGCGTTTGTGTGCAGACTCCCTCGCTCTGCTAACAATAGCAAAGCCGTCTCTGCACCAAGGAGCACAACATCCAGCGCTCCCAGCCCGGCCAGTTGAACTTTTTGCAGTGTAAGTGAAAGCTTGACCTCATAACTGCGAATTCACTGGAATTTTGTTTTCACAAATGAGGACAGGAAAGGGTAACAGTGGACGCATAAATCAGGAATTTTTTTCTTTTCTCCCTCCTCAGAATAAGTGACCACATGAGTGTAATAATAAACATGTCAGGCAGAGATTGATGCTGGATGGGCCTGACTCCGGGCACGTAGCTTCTAATCCCTGTTCGGTGCCCATCTCAGGCACCGGCTCTCCTCTCAATTCCCACATTATCCGGGGGGGGCGAAGCAGGAAGAAATGACAGACATCATTTCCCCCGTGATCAAAACACTGTTGATCCGTGCGTTAACACTCCTGATGCAATCTGTCCCGGGCACGGAGTAATTGAATGTGCTGAAATCTGGAACTATTTTGAGGTATTTCCTCTCTTCAGAGCAGCGGGGCAGATTGGCTTAATTAAGGGGGGGGAAAAACAGGAAGTTTTAAAGTCATGTCTATAATTAATTGGACGCCTCAGCCAAAGGGTCTGCCTGGTCAGGGGAGCACGAGGAAGCGGCTCTGTTGTTGTGCTCAGTCACTGGGTTCAGACTCGATACAGACTGTGCTCCTGAAGGAAAAATACAGCGTGTTACAACCTGGGCGTTATTTCAGAAGCTATCAGTTCTGACGATGACAGTGAACTCAGACCAATGAGAACATAGATATAATGAGAACAAGGGTACAAACCCAAGCGTTTGGGACAGTGGGCTGTAAATAAATATGGTCCACGCGATTCCACTTCCTCCCACTGTACAGAACATGAACCCAAAATATCCCTGATGCTGGTGTTCGCATTCGGATCCACTGGGTCAGTATACAGTAAACTAGAGTAATAGCATTTTCTTTCCCGAGAGAAAATTAGCTGAGCCCGACCCTGTTTTTTGTGTCCAAAACCAACCAGAGGGAAGTCCACTGATACAGGCGTGTGCAGCATAAAAAGATTATCCAACTCGAATGTCATTTCAAAACTTTCAGGTATCAACGAGCTTGATCAGACTTTTCAACCCAATTTTACAGCGTCAAATAACCAATTCAAACCAAACTAACTTACAAACATCAGTGTGATAGGAATTTGGTTCATGTGATGTGTTGTTTGCAAACAACCTGCCTCTAGTAAGAACTACCGGAACTGAATCGTAGGCTACTTGAGAAGCTCCTTTTATAATTGAGCCCAAATTTGTCCTAAATAAAAAAAACTCATGATCATAACGTTGACATGGCTTCTAGTTGTCTGATGTTTACAATGCAGATGATTCACATCAGGTCGAGCAATGCGGAGGGATTAGTCCCGGTTAAGACCTGCAGACAAATACAATTGGGATGTTTCCAACTTGATGCAAATCTTTCCCGATCATAAAGTCATCCTCGTCATTATTGGACACTTTGTAAACAGGGGTCCCCTAAAAAAATTGTCGCCAAGCTTCCATTGATGAGCTAAAATTCCCATCGTTAATCTGCTAACATGGACGGGGTCGTGATTGTGACTGATCTCGATGTTTTCGGTCTTTAGGTAGCCTTGTATTTTTGTTAATTCATAAAAAGTGAGAAAAAAAAACAAGAACAGAAATGGGTGAGAGTTGAATCTTCTGTTTGGGAGCCTGCCCTGACAGACTGTTCTTTATCTGAGAGGCTCATTTGGTTATCAGGAGCGTTGGTCAGAGGCCTCAGCGGAGAGCCGCCCAATCAGACGAGCCAGGAGCCTCGCTGGTCTCCTCCTTCGGGGGCCGCTGCATCCTGAAGTTCATCCCCCCCCCGTCCTCACTACGAGGCTCCGCTGCTATCTCCAGCTCTAGATGAAAATTTATTACGCTTCAAGACTTTCGGTGAGCCAAACGGTGTTTACACAAGCATACCTCGTTTCTGAGAGAGTGTTGGTGCTGAGGTCTGAGAAGCCGCGTTGCATTCTGGGTAGGAGGGGCTGGTAAAAATCCTGTCGAAATGTAGTATCCTCCCCGGTGGACCCGAATGACTAAGTCAATGGCTCCGTGTAGGATTCTCTGGAAGGCTTGAGCTTCTGAAGCCTGGCTGGGAGGGAGCAGCCTCTTCCTCCCTCCTCCTCATCCAAGTCAAACACAGAAACAAAAACACAAACAGGCAACATGCTGCGTGTGATCTGGTCTGGAAATCACCCGTCCCTGACTCACCGCATTGTTTTGTCTGTTTCACACCAGACCTGCTCAATAAAGATAGCGGCAGTGACGAGCCGAGAGACAGATCTGCAGAGATTTATGCCACTTACTTTCACACAGTGTAATCAACGCAGTATATTTCTCATCTGTCGAGAAAGCAGTGAAACCGGACCCGCTCGGGGTTCGGTTTTGTCTGCGCGTCCTCTCACAATCATGATCGACTCCTGACCGTGCATCACCGGGAGAGAATGCGCTCCCCCTGTCGAGACAATGATTAGCATGTTGCTTGTTGACACATGTTTAATTGATTAAAACAGGCCCCGCTGTGAGTTCGCCGTGTTTTGTTTTAAAAGGCCGCGCTTCAGACAGAAATACTCGGGGAAGTATTGCATTTGGCGGCGAGCTCCGGTTCCCATACGAGAGCGCGCTGAGCTTAATTCGAAACGCCTTGGACGCAAAAAGGCTGACTGCCGGGCGGGTAGAGGCGAGGAGAGGAGAGGAGAGGAGAGATGGCTGTAACCTTAAATTGAACTCACAGGAATCTCGGCATACTACTTGGATGGCGGCGGCATTAAAAAAAAACTTACACGATGTTGTACATGATTTAGTGGCTGAGTTTCAAAGCTCAGACTCCTTCAGACAGAGGGGCTGCAGCAAAACTTTTTCCTAGAAGAGAGAAAAAGAACTCTCACTGGACAACAGCAGCGACTCATTGTGTGGAAGCAGGAGGTGATTTGATAGTCAAATCGTTCTGGCCTGGTCAGATACAGTTTCTACAGTTGAGGGGGGAGTTTACTGACGAGCTGATGAGTAACAGGACCAGAGAACCGTGGCCACACTGGCAATGGTAATTTGCAGGTGTCCTTTTTAAACACAGCTGTACCTCAGCCCAACATGTTTCTTTCACTAACAATAGTAGTAACACACACTTTGTGCAGCTCCCTGTCCCCGGCTGATTAACACAGGAACTTGTGTAAGTGCACGTTTGGCTCAGTGTGCACTGCAGAAACATTCCCATGCAGTTCGCACCTTCACGTGGGAACAACAGTTCGGACAAACACAAAATGGGAGCAGCTTGTTTTCCAGGCACGACAAACATTCAGTCCCAGCACTGATTCTTCTGTCTCGAACATGCGCAGAGAACTTATAGTAGCAGATAGATGTGTCTCATTTCTCTACAGAATCAAGTTTTTATTGTTTGATGGTGTTTGAAGCAATGGGCTGCAGAATTTATACAGAAAATCCATTGAGAAAATTTCCATATTTACCGAAAATATATGTTGTATCTCCCTGATGTAAAAAACATATTCATAAATGTGTTATTATGATTGTAACACATTTGGCTTTTTTATTCAGGTATAACAAATTTAATTGCAAAAGTATGGATAACATTTTGTTTGTCTGTCTGTTGTTATTTGTCTGTTGTAGCTGAATACTATGAGCAATGACAAATCATTCATGTCATTTCTTTCATTTTCAATAAGATAGACAGTAAATAAGGTTTTGATTTAGACATTTTGAATCTCCCCCAGGGTAGAACTGGAGCAGCTTCACTCTCAGGTTAAAGGGTTGTCACTTGTCAAGGAACTTTTTTTTTCCTTTTTGGTCCAAACAAAGCGTTTTGCTTTCGTCTTTTCCTGCACTTCCAGCGTTCAATATTTCCTCCCCATTAATCCTGAGGGCTGACAACTTCCTGGCAAATCTTTACGACACACTCGCACACGTGCACACACACACACACACACGCAGGCTACACTCACATACGCTCAGAGCCAGGCCAAGTGATATTCTGTCCCAACCTGACATTTTCACTCTTCTTCACGAGAAGTGTGTTTCCCTCGAACACGAGTCCTTCCATGAACACACTCCCACTGTCTGTGTAATAAGTAAGACCGGCCTTATGAAGTCATCTCTGCTGCGTGGAGCCGTTCTCTCTGTCACTTACAGTGCTGATGTTTAATTATTAGAGAAGAGGAAGGGTTGAGTTTCTTATCATTACTCATTATTTTTTAGCCCAATGTTTCCCTTGTGTGTAACAAACTTCCTGTGAGTAAGAGGCTGAGAGTTTGACAAGGGTGGAGGAGGAGGCGCCTTTATTCTTTCCTTTACACTTGTGTCTGTGTTTACTAAAGCTGACTACGCTCTGTGGACACAGCTCTGAAGGCACAGTTTGGCTTTCTATGAATCAGACCAGGAGAGTCAATCGTATTCCAGAGCAATTAAAGGTTGAAGTTCACAAACGCACTCTCCATCAGAGATCTGTGGGTGAGACTCCACATATTAAAGCCGTACAGTTACATGGTGTTTACAACCGTTTTGTTTTTTTTCCTCCCAGTATGTGCCCCCGTGTCTGTCGAGGAAACCCAAAAGGGCTGAGTCAGAGATGGCATCTCTTCCGGAGGCAGGGCCAGTGGTGCTCTCCTTTGAAAAGGCAGCATGGAAAGATCAACAGGCATCTCCTGAGGGAGCCACTGGGCCATACTGCACCGCGGCCCCGTGGTCAAACAGCCCCAGGCCCTGGAGTCTGCTGCTGCTGTTGGGTTAGCCCCGCGCTGTTTACTTTGGGAGGACTTTCAACCCTGGGCTGCCATCAAGATCTCTCTCCCTCTCTGGCTGTCTGCATCTGTGTCGGCCGTCCTATCTGCTCGGCCCAACTTCTCCAGCTAATGTGGACAGGATCCCTTTTCTGTTCCACGGCTGCACCTCCATCACTCTCACAGATTATAAGTGTCGCCTTGTGGCTTGCATCTCTTTGTGTGAACATCATGGACGTGCACAGCCGGGGGGGGGGTAATCTGCCTGTAACTGGCCATTTAAAATCTTTGACTGAGCAGCTCCTCTGGAGAAAAAAAAAGTTTTAATGTCAATGTTGCTGCATTAATATGAGAAACGCAACAGCTTATAAAGTTTGACCAAATTAAATGTCAATATCATCATGTCACAAAAGATTTTTTTTAAATGATGCAAAGCGATGCTCCTCAAAATGTGTATCTGTCCAAACTGACGCTAATTTTGTGACTTTCAGTCTGAATTTTCTAAAGGTATATTCAAAAAAATTTTAATTTTAAACGACGAACACAATTTAATTCAATTCAATTTTATTTGTACAGCGCCAAATCATAATATACATTATCTCAAGGCACTTTACATAGTTTATAAAATTATAGAGAAACCCCAACAGTTCCCACACAATGTCCACTCATAATGATCGGAATTTATTTATTGAAAATTGTATTTTTCGACACTTGAAAATTGCGGTTTGCAATCGGCTCACGATACAAAAACCATATCCCTGCTTCAGCTAGTTTACAGGAAACTTTCACCTATCTGCACTACAGCTTTAACTAATACTAGGATGGGGGTGGGGGGGGTGGGGGGGGTTGTTGCCTTGGCCCCTCAGAATGTCTGTGTACGTCCCTGGTGCATGTGGTGGTGGTTGTGACCCTCAGCTTTGTGAACATCTCTCCAGAGGAGAGCCAATGCCTGCAGGGAGGATTCCTGTTGTGTTTACGTGTCCTCCCTCGCCGCACCATGGATACCAGTATACCAGTCAGCCAGTGCCAAGGTGGGACCACATCATAAATTATGAAACCTATAAATATTTAGCCCTGTTCTGAGTTGAACACTAGTTTTCATTTGCAAATCCGACAGTGGGTTTTGTCATTTTATCTTCCGGGAAGCTGGAGCACTGAGCGCCCGGTGGTCTCAGGGCACAGATTGGGTTTTATATAACACCTAAAGGGCAAAAGGAAAGCATGACAAACCTTCCCATCTCTGCACCAGTAACGCTGAAGACTCACTGGTTGAAACTAACAGCACCGTCTGCCTGATTCCAGTTAAATGCAGAAGTTTGATCCTCCAGCACAAACAAAAACACAAGCAACAACAATAAGTGTTCACGTCACAAGTGTGGATGTGGCCTTTGTGCCGAGAGCAGCACATTCCTCCACACTCAATAAAGCCGGCTAAATCAATACGTCAAAGAGCAGACAGATAACGCTAAGCCGAGACATAAATCTCCACCATCTCTAAAAAATCTTTTCATGTGCCTCTGCTCACAGGCCATTGGCGCTCAAGTACAGTAAACAATGTGACAGGTACTTTGAGCTGCTGGTTCAAGAGGACACAGGGAAGTGGGCCGTGAATTGAGAACCACTGGGGCTCAATGGCCAGAGAAGAAAAACTCTGGAGTCAAAATTTATAAAAAGAAGAATAGAATCTGCTTCAATAAAAAAGTTTGGAGGCAAATCAGCAAGAAAACACAGAAAATGATTGATTCCTGATGTGTTTTCAAATTTAGGTGAAATATGTTGTGAAAATGAGGCATTTTTTTTATTTTTTGTCGCAGTTTTTCCAGGAAATATTTGCTTTGAATTATCTGACAAATCTTATGATTGAAAAAAGTTTATCTTCTGGGTTTTAAATCATGGTTGTGATCGACTCATAGAAACTGACATACACTCATGCTCTGTTTAAAACACATTGATTCATTTTTGCATCACCAGAACAATTTATTGGACGGAATTTAAATAAAAATTATTTCCAGGAAGAAAAAAAAACATAGAGCAAACAAACAAACAAAAAGAAAAACATTATATTTCAGAAAAATAAATAAAACTCAATCAAAATGAATGGCATGCCCTTTTTGGATGTAGTGAGTTTTGGAAGAATAAAATAAAACATTCAAAAAAGAAATAACTTTACACAATATCCAACTCATCAGATTGTTTTCATCTTTAAAAAAATCTCCTTGTGGTTGTTTTGGGGCCTGGAATGGCTTTTTGAGACTCCACCCACACCACGACCGGAGGAGGCGTGGAGGGTGTTTCTAATCAAACATACCTCTCAAATTGTTTTGGATTCTGCATGCCACCCATTCTGCGGTGATTTCACCATTTCATTTTTTGAAATAAAAAATAATAAACTGTGATATGAACTGTTTGCATCTTTATTTATTTGTCTCATTAAAACATCTCGCCACGTTAAACTACTGGGTCGTTACATTCCTTTGGATCCTCGCTGGGAACTAGTCATCGAAAGTAACATGAATTTGTTCAGAGGTGACCTCACTCTCCACATTGCTCTGATTGTGGTATAAAAATTGATGCAACAGTACATACTTCCATTGTGACACAGTTACACAGTCTATAAGGAATCAGGTTGCAAAGCCAACAGTCGTGTAACATAAATGTCAGGTTGGCTCACAGCTATTCTGGGTGTGCTTTGTTCCAGCGAGCCGTCCGACCTCTTCACATGTGAAATAGTGTTTTCGAAGCCCTGCTTTGAGAGAAGTACCATCACGCTACAGCCCACAGCCGACAAGTATCAAAAAAATTAGTCTGAAGGAGTCGATATTTGCAATGAATTAAACAAACACACTAGATGACACAGTCATTTATACCCTGTTTAAACCAAACAAGTTTCAGTCAAATACAGTAAGAGCTTTCAGTGGAACACATGTGCAGATTCAACACTACTGCTACTAGCAACCACTTGTAAAGAAATAAAAATAGGAAAAGAAGACATCAGAAAGGTTTTAACTTCTACTCTATATTGATATCTTTATTAACAATCATAGCCATGTTTTCAACATTGGAAGATTTATAAATATTCTTTCTTCTTTTGATTCATTAAAGTTGTCTCGGCACGTGTGGCATGATTCCAGTTGTGGAAAGAAAAAGGAAAAATCTAAATGTACTTTAAAAAGAGCTCAGCGCTTTATGAAGCACTGATATCCAATCAACAGCTTTTTTCTTCAGAGAGGAAATCCGTTATGTACACGATGGCCTTGCTTTGTGAACCCCGGGTCTGGTTCTGTGCCACGGACGAGGCTGAGATATCGAGTGCACGGCAGGTCCAGGAACCCTCCGCAGCAGGCCACCTGGTTGATCACAGGCCTGGAGTCTCCCTTTTTGGTTTTTATTTTACTTTTAAGGCAACAAGATCC
The DNA here is from genome assembly GCA_038501795.1 of Pseudopleuronectes americanus. Classification (NCBI taxonomy): domain Eukaryota; kingdom Metazoa; phylum Chordata; class Actinopteri; order Pleuronectiformes; family Pleuronectidae; genus Pseudopleuronectes; species Pseudopleuronectes americanus. The sequence continues at coordinate 16,012,692 of CM076730.1, read as the reverse complement.
CCCACACCGATCTGGAAACAAATCCCAGATACTCCAATCTTCAAGCTCGCAGCATGACCTGAAGAGGTCTCACGATTCTTTTTTCCCCAACGTCCGATTCTTTCTTGCATCAGCTGCGAGGGAAGGAATCAAACAATGCCCCCGGAATACTTCCACAACACATAGCATCCAGACAGAAGGGGCCAGGGATTGCTGTCCTCCCAAAACCAGATTTAGGTGTTCAAGCTAGAGCCATGGCGCACCAGGGTTCACCCCGCACTGAAGCTACATCTGATGGCTGGGTCAAGCCCACGCTGGTGTACAGGCCGTCCTGTGCCGGGTACTTCAGCGCTGAGGCCGAGCCTGTTCCCTCCCCTGAGCTGGACAGCACAGACGAACTGACCTGCAGCAACAGAGCAAAATGAAAACTGCATTATTAGTCTGACGATAGAAGTTCTTCTTATAGCTGCTGTTTGGGGAGTGGGACACACATTGAATTTAAATTGAGATGATACAAATGAGGGAGTATAGCATCACATCCAAAGATATGTGAATTTTACAGCTGTCAACAATTTGACCTTAGAAAGCACTGAATCAGAGGCCACAAGGATTTCATTACACAACATTTAACCCTGAGGATTCATCGTGTTCCACATTTAAAATACATTTAAGTCAAGTTAGTTCAAATTATTGAGTCCCATAAAATGTATTTCATGGTTTTATCATAATTATAATTTGTATGATATATGAAACAGATTTCCAATTATAATTGACTGTAATAAAAAAGAACAATTTGAATACATAAATTAGAAAAGTATAAATTAAATTCTTACCCCTGACACCTGTCCGGAGGGAGAGCTGTTTTTTGAGCAATCTTCAGAATTGGATGAGGAGGTGGATGTGGGAGTCATAGAGATTGAGTTGTTATTTCCTATAAAATATAAAGTATATTATTAAGGTCAGTTTGTGTTTGAGGAAAAGCCAAATGTTGATCATATTTATTTACAGGCAGAGAAATAAGAAATAAGCAGACACTCACCAGAGGATCCCTTTGCTTTATTCATTGTCTTGGGTTTTCTTTTTCTCGTCTGAATTCCCTCTTTCTTCATGGCGAGCGGCCGAGGTACCTGCAGGTCGGATCATTGGGACACAGAGATGTATTAGTTTTCTGAAACGCTGTGGTTATTTGTGTATATCACTCACTGTTATCAAATTAGCAAGAAATATGAAATTAAACCTCCACTCACCCCGTGTAATTTTGTGTAAAGGCCGCATGCGTTGCACACTGGCTCTCCCTCTGCATTTCTGCGCCACAGAGTTGTCGTGCTGGTTTGACAGTTGGCGCAGGAGAGGCCGATTCTTCTTGACGTCGACTGGAGATTAAAAAAAAACATAAAACATAAGAATCAAAGTCAGATTCAAGCTTTTAAATAAAAAATAAATGATATTCATGATTTGGTCAGAGTCATTTGGGAGTGTTTTTCAAGTGAAAGCCACACTCCACCAGTTGCATTACAGTCGGACCATTCACACCCTATTTCCTAAGAACAATAAAGACTCCATTATGATCTCCATGTAACTGGCTTTTTAGGCACGGCTTTCTACAGGATGTTCCTTTGCAAGGAGTGTCCATGCGTAACGTTTGGTTTTTCCTGGTTAAAGCCGTGCGTAATGCTGCGTAATGGCACCAGGAACAGATTTGTCTCTGTCGCCTGTTAAGATTAAATTACCCAAGATGAAAAGGCCCCGAGTGGCTGATTAAGGGCCCGATTAATTACGCTAACAATTGTCCTCTGTGTGTATGCATATGTGGTTTTAATCCAATTAAACCAGCGCCATCAATTCCATTCAAACCAAATTTTTTAGAAATTAACACATTTCCTTCTCGTCCCGTATCATCTGAATTTCTACGATTGTTGAGTGATTCTTTAAATCAATGGGTTCATGTGTGGAATGATGTCATTAACTTACATTTATTATATGATGAGTGATTTATTTTACAAGCTCGTTTCTGCGTATTTTACAAGATACACCCCAGATAAAGTGGGATAATATCTATTTGATTTAAATCGTCTGGAGCTGTAATGTATTTAATGGCTAACCACGGATATCATGGCTGATAACCTGCAGCCATTAGGCAGGAAATTTAGCGTTTAAGTGGTCCCAATGCTTACCGTCCGTTTCTGTGGTTTAATTAATGGCCTGCTCAGCCCATTCATTTTGCTGTACAGGCCGCAGGCGTTGCAGAGAAAGTGGCCCGTGCCGTCGCGCCTCCACAGCGGCGTGGAGATGGAGCCGCAGTTGACGCACTCCCGGCTCTCCCCCATGTCATCGAGAATATCTGAAATATAACAAAAACAATTGTTAAATCTTAATGAATTGAAATATGCCAAATTTGTTCAAGTAGTATTGTGTAAATCCTTTGTCAAGTGGGGGAAATTAAATCTGACCCATAGACTCCATGTATGTCTAGAAAAAATATAGTGTTTAAAGCACACATATTGTATCATTGTATTCAAATAAAGACTTACATAAATCTGACAAACATTCCATATATTTATCCTGCTGCTTTAATACCCATTGGGGGGTTATTTTTATATTGAATGGTCATGTTTTGGCCGGTCCTCGTAGCTTTACGTACAGAAACAGGCCTGATCTTTCTCGCAGCTCTGACACAAACATGCTGCCTCGTGCCAAAGTTCTACAAAGGAATATATTTGCGGTTGAGTACTTTGTCAAACAGAGTCATTTTGAATTTCTAAACTTTGGCCTCCGTCAGGTCCTGTTACCAAAACATTTCTCCATCTCAGCCTGTGAGAATGAAAACTTTTCCATCGCCATGACCTCCACTAATTTGCAGTTTTGTTCTTTTTCGTTACCTCCGTTTGGTGCTCGGATCAGGGGCGCGCCTCTGCTCTGCAAGGTGTGCAGCATGGTGTTGTCGAAAGGTCCCCCGGTCCAAGGCGAGGGCAGCTGGGAGAGCTGCGGTGCGGCGTAAGGAGAGTATGGACTCGCGTAGGTGCCACCGAGGGGCCGAGAGAGGCCGTACTGGTCCCTGTTGCTCATGTTCAGCGTGTTAGTGTAACCGGTGTCTCTCGGGGTTCCGTTGTTCATGGGCGGACTTGGAGGGTAGTGGAACCGGCTGGAGGTGTGCGGGCTCCCGGTGCTGTACGAGGGGCTCTCCGGGGTGGACTGCGACCAGACCGAGTGGCTGGAGACGGCGTGGCTGGACTGCGCAGAGCCGCTGGCCTGCAGATAAGACAGGCTGGGGATCATGGGGCCCACCCGGGAGCTGGGCACGTACACGGGAGAGTTGGGGTTGGAGTGCATGTAACCACCAGAGGAGGAATCATATCCAGTCTGGCTTTGGGCTGCGGCGATGGCCAGCGTTTGGTACATGTCGGCCGAGTCCAGCAGCAGGCTCGCCTTGTGCGCTCCGCTGGGTAGGACGAGCTTGCTGCCCTGGTCTAAATCCGTAAAGAGCGGGATGTCCTCGGCGGCGGTCAGGGTGTTGTTATGGTGTCCGAAGTGAACGTAGGAGTGCAGTGATCTGCCGTCGGAGCGGCGGTGCCCCAGCGCGTCGAGCTCGCTCGGAGCCGTCCTCAGCTCCTCCGAGGTGGGGCCGTTCCTCCTGCTGTCACCTGGCAGGTAGGTCTGCTCAGCCGGTGACCCTGGGCTGCTGGATACTTCTCGCTTGACCATTGACCAGCTGTTTTCGCTCAGCTCCATCCAGGAGCACTTTCCATACACCGTAGGGGTTAACAAAAAATGCTCAGGGAGTTGTCTACCCTGTAAGAACATGAGAAAAATGAATGTTAGAACTTGGGAAATTGGAAGAAAATACACTCGTGGTGAGCGAGTTCAAAATGTGCCACAAAATGCATCCAGACAGAAACTCGCCAAAGTTGTGGAAAAACGCAAGTCCACTTCGGGCAGACAGTGTGATTTCATCTTTAGAGGAGAGGCTGAAATTCAAAATAAAAAAAAAGAATAAATCAAGAATCTACTAAACTAAAACTTGATCATCTCTAACTCCAGTCAAACACCATTCAGTCCACAGTGGCTGTCATATTCCCATTAAGAGCGCACGAGAGCGCCTGGATCCATCCGTGTCAAATCCCTGTCCTCCCACACACACACGCACACACATAAGAGATTGGAAAACAAAACGCAATAAGTCTTCACAGCAAAAAAGAGATAACCATTTGATAAGACCCGAAACAGATAAGGACCGAGGGGCAGACTCGAGCGATAAAAAAAAACGACACCCCGAATTGACGCGTAAAGTCCCGCCGCGCTCAGCCCAACATTACGCACACTTAACCCGAGTGCTGTGCGCCATGAGGGAAGAAACAGAGCAGGCACAGAAAGAAAAAACTTGTGTCTTCTCGCCACATACCTGCTAGTTGTGTGCCATAGATCTCAGTGTGAGTCCTCAGTGGCGAGTCGCTGCGTCTCCTGGCTGGAAGTAACGGGGAAACGTCCGAGCGCTCCAACTCCGTTTATGAGAGGAGGCGCCTGGTGCCGCGGCTGCAGGAGGCGGACCAATCACGAGGAGCGCGAGCGGCCGGAGACGCGATGGGGGTGCGAGTCTGTTGATGAACTCCTCCAATCAATCACACGGAGGAACAGAGAGAACGAGGGGAAGAAAGAGGAAGAAAAGAAGAAAGAGAGAGAAGGAGACCTGATCACGTCTGAGAGTTTTATTAACATGCAAATGTCATCATGTTTCTGTGACTCTGGACAGAGATGGAGCTCCACCTCTTTTATAATGTTCTTATATTTTTAAATTCATCAAATGTGATTTCTGATAAATTTCTAATAATAAATCTCATGACTCAAAATGAAGTATATACATTATTTTATTCCATTTCATTTCCTACCTTTTTTAAAAATGATTATAGTCTGTTACTACTAAAGATAATAATAATGGAAATAATAATAAAAGCTTCTTATATTATTGTACTATAATTTTTTTATACATGTTAGTATTTTTAGTAATAGTATTATCATTATTATTAATATATAGACTCTGGTCTCTTTTCTTGTATTTTCTCTTAATGTTAAATTGTTCCTACTTTTCTATTTCGTGATATTTCAGCTGAGAATTTAAAAATAACCAACATTCATCGGTTGATACTCGATTAAATTCAAACTTGTATTTCTTCACCTCAGATACAAAACAAAAATTCCAAGTTAATACATCAATAATAACAACAATAATATGATATCACTAAGTATTGTTGAATTAAATGTGCTTTTACTTTCGATACAGTTTTCTTGTAATCGCTCATACCCCAGATTTCAGAAGCAGTAACCTATATAGTTCTCTATATTCACACTATTGTATCGCTGCTTTTATTATGGTGAATTATCTGAGTACTTCCTCCATTTCTGTCTGATAATTTCAATTAATATTAGGCTTTTCTAACACTGTTTCTCAGTGTTATCTCTAAACTATTTAAATATATTCTGATGTATGGATATGGATCAGTAAATATTTTGATGTTATGATATTAAAAAACTAATAGCATATATTTTTAATAGATAATACAAAATGAACCAAAAACATAGGCTCCATTTGTGTTTATTTAAGGCCCTGGTGTAAAGTCTTGATTTCTGCCTCTTTGTTTATTGGCTCGACTCATGCGAACTGATCCATGAATCGTCTCCAAATTAGTTTATTTAAGTCAGACGCTTTTCATTCAGGATTAAACATGCGGAGGCACAAACTGTGAGCAGCGTCGCTTTGAAGCTCAGATGATTGGTTCAGCCTGAATATACATGTGCGCTCAGTGAAGTGATCAAAAGTCACCAGAGGTGTCAATTGAATCATTCACTCGTTCGCAGCTCTTCTCTCGTGCGCGATCACAGAGGTGGACTAATAGTTCCCGGTTCATCACACTCGCAACCATTAGACAGGTATCTGTGTGTGTGTGCGTGCGTGCGTGCGTGTGTGCGTGTGTGTGTGTGTGTGTGTGTGTGTGTGTGTGTGTGTGTGTGTGTGTGTGTGTGTTTACCCTGGGTCTGGAGTTGAGATAGCTGAGCAATGCAGACCTCTGGACTGCACAGCACCACTGTTATTAGGCCACAACCAACCACCACTACTACTGATAGTACTACTACTGTAACTGTATTGTAATTAATGTTAATACTGCGTGTACTGCTTCATCTGTTCATAGTGTTAATACTGCACATGCTGGCAACTACTACCTTCGAATATTTATAATATAATCTTTCCATGTCTCCTGACTGAGGTGAAGGGAGACCTGCGAACTGCACCATTTCAGACAAATACTCATACTTCTATTATTCTTACTGCTACATTCAATAATAATACCACTACTGCAATAGTAGTAATATTACTAATATTACTACTATTGTTATTAGTACTTCTACGTTCTATCCTGTATCTGAAGCTGCAGAGTTAGATTGATATCAATAGCTGATATATTACTCTATAGCCTATATATGTATTAATATATTCCAATATTTTTAATTGAAAGTAAAACTTTGCTGTTAACACTTACTTTATTATTTAATCTTTTTAGGTGTAAATGTAACTGGGCCTGTTTATGTGTTCGTGTTGTTTATGCGTAAAATGCTGTTGTGCGTAATTCTGCTCCAGCTGCACAACCAGGCCTATAGTTCTTATATTATCGCTGCTGCTGCTCCACCAGACGTCTGCAGCTCAGCTCTGATGTGAGTCTATCTCGGGGACGGTAATGGATGCAAGTCTGAGAAGTTTCAACTTGGTATTTAGAAGTCTCTTCTCATGAAACTTCAGGTTCAGCCCTGTGCTTGTTGTCAGGGGTTACTCAGGATCAACATCTGGCTGCCACGAAAACCAAGGACGTTTTGCAAATGTGTGTGTGTTTTTTTATTCTAGTTAAAATCAGAGGGAGTAACCAGAGCGCGCGCTACTGTTCCACATGCTCCCATCCTCTCACTGAGCAGGTCAGTAGTCAGGGATCACAAAAAAGAAGAATCCAGTTGTTTTTCTGCACCCCCTCCTCCTCCCCCCGTCTATCTCTGCTCTGGTTGATGAATGAGGTGTTTTCTCAGTCGTGTCAAAGTGTGGCGGCTGTGACACACGGAGCCTGAGAGGAGAAGTGGCAGGACGCCGCCCTGTCTCCACGTTTATCCAGCCTCGGTCAAAGTGAGCGCGGGCCCGCGGGACCGTCCGTCCCGGTGAGGAGACGCAGGGCGATAATCTAATTATCTTTATCACAGGATTAACTGGGAAAGACCCATTCAGACGGAGCTGTTTCCCGTCTAATTGTCCACTAACACGACTGATAGCACAATAATAACAACAGTGGAATATACTACTAATAATAATAACAGTAAATCATGAATTAATCAATAATAATAATGATATAGAGCACATGGTCCCAATATTATAAAATATAATACTATAGCAACATTTTTGTTAGAATGGATTGGCCTCTTGTTATCGTTGTTAATAATAGTAATAAAGCAGCAAATTACCAATAATAATAATAATAATAATAAAGTCCATAGTCCCATTCCAGCTATTGTTAAAATAATATGAGAATAATATTATAGCAATATTCGTTGTGTTACAATAAAATGTGCCTGTTTTTTTTATATTGCTGTTGTTGTTATAAATAATAACATTAATAATAACAATATTTCTGACACATTAAAATGTTTTCTTTAGTCCAACTCACAACATTGTTTGAATAATATTAAAACAAATAGTATGACAATATACATTGAGGTACAATAAAATAAGCCTATTATTGTTGTTGTTGTTGTTGTTGTTGTTAGTAGTTAATAATAATGATGGATAGATAGATAGATAGATAGATAGATAGATAGATAGATAGATAGATAGATAGATAGATAGATAGATAGATAGATAGATAGATAGATAGATAGATAGATAGATAGATAGATAGATAGATAGATAGATAGATAGATAGATAGATAGATATAGATAGATAGATAGATAGATAGATAGATAGATAGATAGATAGATAGATAGATAGATAGATAGATAGATAGATAGATAGATAGATAGATAGATAGATAGATAGATAGATAGATAGATAGATAGATAGATAGATAGATAGATAGTAAATAAAAACCGCTCAGGTCAAATGAGTATGTGCTAACCCTTTGAATAAATAATAATAATTTGAACTGTCTCAGTCTTGTTGGTGAATTGATTTCCCCCTCATGGCCTCAGTGGTTTTATCTTGTTTCTTTCAGGAGGTGCAGCTACAGACTGGTGATGGACCCTCTTCAGGTGTCAGTGCCTTATGTACCGACTTGATAATGATTATCTGCAGCACTCCAGCAGCTTGCTCCCGATGAGCCAACACTGCAGCGACATGCACGATGCTACACGGAGATAACACGGAGCAGCAGCAGCTTTTAAAAAACTCGTCACCTGAAACAAGGGATCGCGTCACATCGTTTTACGTGTGACGCATTGTGATCGATGCGTGACTTGGTCGTTTCAGGAATCTCCTCAGTTTCCCTGTGAATGTGAGAAGCCTCTGATCCAGGTTTCATTTATCTTATCTGCAGCTGAATAAAAAAGTTTAACTACACTTGTCTCCATTATGATTCATGAGAAGTGACTGGACACATGTAAAACTCAGGAAGAGACAGAATTCATCTCTTTAATCACCACTTTATTTCCAATATTTCATTTAAATTTAAATAAATCAGTGCGTTTTTTTAAACCCTTTTATTCCGGTTTAAATGTAGCTTGAGGACATATTTGATTCTTATGAGAGAAAAGCTTGTACCGTTATGATATAATTATAGCGAAATTCCTGTCCTTTTACTTGTTAATACATTTCAAGTAACTGTCTACAAATGATTTATTTTACAGCACTATTACAAATCTTAATACTGCAGCTGATTTAAATATGTATTATATAGTGACACAATAGTTAGTTTTCTTTATTATAGGAATGATAACGTTTTTTAATGTTTATTATTACATAAATAAAATGTGGAAGCCAGGGCCTGTCTCCAATAAAACATATACTTATTTTACTTAACAAGGCTGTAAAAACACATTATAAAACATATCGGTAGTTTACGGTTGTAGCTGTAAATTCAATATATATTAACAGGACAATTTAAAGCAATACTTATTTTCTCAAGGCAAAATAAATATTTTACTCTCTAATTAAGGTAATTTTGTATAGTGTCTCTCCAGGAATGCACAGATAATAGTCTGCCTCTTACAATAATGGATTATGGAATATTACGTATTAAATGTGGGCCCATTTGTTCAAGTATTATATAACTGAGGTATAATTCAACATTTTCCAGATCCCAAGTCATTGATATACAGAACGATCTCAGAGAAAATACAGATTAAATCTTGAATAGTTTAGTCCCCACAAAAAAAAAGATAAAACAACCTTAAATAAAGCATCAGGCTCATTGCACTAATTCCTTTTTTTGGTTTAATTGTAATAAAAATGCACTTTGTAATGTAATTTATCAGTTTGAGGAAATAGTATGAGTTTGTCCTGATCCTTGAATGTGCTGTCTCCTGTGTATTAGTCCCACGTTCCTGCTGCTGGAGTTTTTAGATCTTTGACCTATTTGCCTTCCTTTTTTTATGGAAGACCCAGTTAAGTTTTATACCTGCGCGGCTCTGTGTCTCCTCGTCCTCTGCTGACTGGCCGCCTGTCCAGAGCTGCTGGAGCAAAGGCTGCTGGGAGGCCTCGAGCGTCAGACTCTCCTGTTTGAAGTGGTAGATGATTAAACGGGGCCATGACAGGTGTAAAAGCAACCTTTGTCATTTTGGACATGCGGCGTCCTTGCTTCCTCGGCTCGCCCACTACACGGAACACCCTGCTCACCTACCTGCTTACAATGAGTGTGTGTGAGTGTGTGTTAGTGTGTGTGTAAACCACAGTTCTGGAAGCAGAGTTTGTGCAGGCGCCTTGAGGCTGCACCACCACCCTGCTCCCTGTCAGCTGCATGTGATGAATGAAAGGTAAAGTCTGTGGGTTTGTGGCGTAAAGATCAAGAAGGTGAATTTCCACAAATCACACTCCTGCAGCACAGACTCAGGCTCGGCTGCGCCCTGAGAAAGATGGAGGCACATGCACGTGTCCCACTGGGTTGTTATTTGTGTCTCCAGCAGCTCCAGTTTATCACTGCCTGGTGCCACGCTTTCGTATCAGCTTGACACAGGACTCTGAGTTCATTTGACCTATTCTCTTAACTCCAATCACGCATCAGCTATAACACATATTGTTGTATTACGCTCGGTGTCTATCGGTTTGTGCCTCTCTTGTCTCGGCCGTGTGTCTTCTCCCTTGAAGGAGCCTTGATATGAGCAGGACTATCCCAGTGGCACCAAGATAAAAAAGAATAAAAGTGTTGTTGTGCACACTTTAAGATGTGATACAAGATGCAGTTTGTTCTGATATCACGTTGAGTTCAAATTCAAACACGGCAGCTGTGATAGGACAAACCGAGGCAGCGCTCGGTGATGTGTGATGTCAGGGATCAGGTGGATTAGCAGAGCAAAGCCTCACTGTGTGTAATTATCACACTCATTTGCACACTTTTTCAGGTTGTGCTTAGTCATATTGGATGTGGGATCAAGCGGATAAGCAGGAGAGTCTCTACGTGTTGGTTTAATGAAATTAATTTGTACACTTTTCAAGCTGTGCTTAGATTTTGATGAAGAATTAAAGTTATTTATCAAAGACCTAAGTCCATTTCCTTTTATATATCCCATTATGAACTGTTGACATACAGCTCCACTGGTGTTGTTATTTTTCCATTAGAGAAATGTGACTTTTTTTTATGACATAAATTTATTGTATTTCCAAATTTAAGTATAAAGCAGGAGATTTCAATTGTTTTAAAGTGTAACTCAGCCTCTATGTAGTTCACTTTAAGTCAGGTGTCGAATCTCCTCAGCATTTAGGGGGATTTCAAGAAGTGGTGATAACTTCTGCCACTTTTGGTTTCACGTCAAAGAAACCCCGCCTGGAAAAAGCCAGTAGTCAGATAAGGTCTCCATCCATCACCTATAAAACTCAAGTGTTTAAAAAGCTATTAAAACAAGATAAGGCGGAGGTGCACAATTCAACACACTTAGCCACTAATTCCATTTTACGGTGGGACCACTACAGTGTAGCAGTAATGAGAGATGTAATAAAATAAAAAACAAAAATGAAACAGTCCAGTCTGGAGCTGCAGGTTTATTTTTGGGTGACCTCCCTGTTCTGTTAAAAGTTTTGTAAAAAAGACGATGAAGACCATTATATAATTTGACTTTCAGACGGGCCTAAAGCAGCTCACAAGCTAAATCTGAGGGCTCATGAAATGAATTAAAGATATATTTTAATGTCATATATTCTGTTGACTTGTGAAAAATCCCAATTTCTTTACTCAAGGACGTCTCATTTCTGTTTTCCTTTGGTTTCTGTCACATCTTCTTTACGAAGGAGAAACCCACAGCTCGCCGGTCGGGAGCTTTTCTCCTCGCACTGTTTGTTTGATCATTCGTTGCCACATAGAATCAATAACACACTGACACTCTCATGTCTCGCTGCCAAATACAAAGCTCAAACCAACCGTTCATTTGGTTATCTCAACAGAAAGACAGACAGCTAATTTGCCTCTGAATGGATTAGTAAGAAAAGGTATAACGTGGTGGTTGGTGAGCTGGTTGTTACCTTTGGATAGATTCCCATTAGCTGATTCCCTCTTCTCAGGTCTTTGTATGAAGCTAAGCTAACTGATGCTACATAGGCTTCTGCTATCATCGTAGACTCAAGCGTTTTAGCTCCTTGTCAGTAATAGTCCCCCTTCATACTAACAAAGCCGACATGGAATAGTGAAAGCACATGACCATTCATGCACACCAGGTATGTGTGTGACGGTGTAAACAGGAAGTAGATTGTCGACTTCGCGTTTCGGTTGCGTAGTTAGAGAAAATACTACGAACAAGAAACAGCAGCGGTGAAAAGTACGAGCAGGGATTTCTTTTCTCGGACTGACGATGATTTGGAACTGTTACTGAGGAGCTGAGTCGAGGCTGATAAGACACAACCAGGAAGTGAACATGGGGGCGTCTGGGTCATTGTTTCCAAAACGGCTCCGTTTCTGAGTTTTCAAACCAAAACGGCACCAGAACAAACTTCTTAGTTTCAGGCCCTCGAAAACTCTTCAGTTCTGTAAAAAGCAAAAAACAGAAACATAGCAATATCGATGCATTTTCAAACAAACATATGTGGATGTAGACTAATTTAACTATTTGGAAAGAAAGCAAATAAGCAAAACTCCCAAATCCACTATTTCAGAAAGGAATAAACTACACAGATAGTACACATTTTTGGGTAATTTCTCTAAAAGTTGTCATTTTGTATATTTTGGGGGTTTCAGATAGTTTCATCCCATGTCTGGCTTGCGTCCTGAAGTTTGGCGTCCGCCACCGCACAACAATTGATTCGAGATCAAACACAAAGCGCGAGATTCGACAAGTGGAAGACGTCTGGCCGCCCGTCTCCCTGTCTCTGCGTCTCTGGAAAAACAGTGCCTCATCACTCGCGTAGATTCAGCTGCCGTGTTATTGTTTCCACTCCAATGTCTCCATCCTGTGGAGCCAGCCCCTCTCTAAGTGTTTTGTCTCAGGGGAGAAGGTCAGGCCTCCAGTACACTTTGTGATTTTCCCTGAATCAGCTGTGTGGAGCCGCAGGCCCGAGAGAAAACAGCCTTGGGGCCGCGGCGACGTCACTGATAGCAAAACAGAGACAGGTTCGGAGGTGGTGGTGGTGGAGGTGACACTCGGGCCTGAGACTCATTGTGTGGACGGAGCAGACTGGTAACTGCTCATAAGCCCAAATGCAGAGGTAGATACAAGATATGTGTGTGTCAAAATAACAGTTTCTCCAATTAGGAGGTGACAAAGTTCGGCCGTGACCTTCTATAGCCGCGGTTAAAGTTTCCTTCTACAGGGAAAGTGTGTTCCAATGCGTCTGTAGCTTTTCAGTTAGAAGAACAAATAAGCCCTCTGAGATCTGATAAGATTCCAGCTTCACTCAAATGGGTCTGGAGCGCCAGCAGACATGGCCGACTTTGCGCGGCGTTTGTCCTTCCATGACCGCACAACCTCCCCTTGTCTCAGCCGCGCACACTCAACACTTAACACACACACACACACACTCGCGCACCCGCACAGCACAGCTCCCCTTCCGCACACATTAAACACACTCTCAGGCCGACTTGGAGGTTTCTGTCGCCCTCTCCTCCGCTTTAGTCAGTTGCCAGACAATGAAAACATTGAGAGGCAGTTTCTATGGCGTGACCGGGGCTTTTGTTTGCCTGCAAAACATATGCATTCTACATGCTCCAATTATGGTTTTATCAGATCGCTGTCAAACACACCAATCATGCGCCTTCCTTTGTGCCCTCTCTAACGGTGTGTACTGTACCATGCGGAGCAGTGGCTCGCCGTGTTTGCGTGTTTGCCCATGGTGGGAGTATAATATCCCCAGACTGGTTTGTGTCCCTGTTGGCAGAAAACACACGCGGCTCAGTCGACACAAAAAACACACAATGTGTCACAATCCCTCCTGCCTGACGGTAACAGATTGGTTTCAAATGCAGAACTTCCTTGTGTGAATATTGCAGCGAAATGAAACAGGAGCAGTGTTGGCCTTCTGCTGGTATCTGACAAACATGGCCCAGTTTCAGCCCTGACCGCCACCACTGGGTTCTCCTGTTTGAATAAAGAGAGAGAGGCCATATCAGGGTGATCTGCAGCACGTACAGTCAAATCCCTCATTGTGACTCGGGCGCTTCAACAAAAGAGGCCGAGACTGACACGGCCGATCGGAGCGACCATTGGCTCGGCTCTCGAACCCGGCACGACTTCCGCTCGGCGACAAAGTCACGTCCACATTGGCAGTTATTTCTCAAGAAGGCTGTTATCAGAAACTGAAGTTGTGTAACCCTTTTTCAAAAATGTAAAGACTCTGGCGCACCTGTACATTTTCAGGGACAATTTCATTAAATCTGTAAATTGAAATCTTCAAAAATCTAATTTGATTCTGTCACAAACAAAACAGGATAAAATCAAATCTTTCTTTTCAAAACAAGACGCCTCCTAGCTTGACCCCCGCCGTTATCCCCGCTGACACAAAGACGAACCCTGGCCTGAGTGTGTGTGTGCGTTTGTGTGTGTGTGTGTGTGTATGTGTGTGTGTGTGTGTGGTGTGTGTGTGTGTGTGTGTGTGTGTGTGTGTGTGTGTTGTGATAGAAGCCAGTCAGCAGCTATAGGTGCTTAGGCTCCACTAAGTCCAGTGTTTACAGATCGGCAGGAACACAACCTTGTAGCCTCTTGATGTTGCATCCAGGCAGCCAGACATCACTGAGGCTTGAGGTCTGGACTGAGGGATATTATCCTTCCAACATGATTAACACAACATGATAAAAGCCGCTGAAGCTACAACTGCTATCTAAAGCACAACGACGTGACATTACTCAAACAAAAAGGAATATGACGATACTCAGCTTTTGTCTTTTATTCTTTCTTCATTCTGTGTTTATCTGCAGAAGATTAGTTACTACTTCTGACCAGGGATTTGAAATCTCCTACTAGGAGGTGAATGCAATTTCAATTCGTAGGAACTGATTTTAGAAATATTACCAGAAATGTTTTTTTTATCCAGAATTAGTGTTTTCATTATTCTGAAATTCACAGATTGTCATGTTTTCATTCAGTAGAAAGTAAAAAGCTTTAACTGGAACTTGTGACTTCAGTTAAATAACCTTGTAACTTACAGATTAGAATTTCGTCCAGTAAATATATTCAGCAAACATATAAAATACAAATACATGAGTCATAATCCCTCACAAAGGAAAATGTAGAACCACGTTTTTATTTACAGTTTACTGACATTCGAAAGATTGATATGTTTATGTTGGGTGAGTTATCTTTACTGACGTATCACAGGAAGAGGCAGAATCTTTTTGGGGCAAAATGCATGTTTGCATTACTGCTTTATTAAAGATGATTGACACGGCTCTTACTTGTGTGTTAAATGTGGAACTGGTATATAGAAGGCAAAGAGTGTTGAGCTTAGCATCGTGACAAGAGGTGGGTACTGCACGACCTGTGTGAAGGCATCAAACTC